>RJVU01016332.1:379282-413611 GCA_003731715.1 Anabarilius grahami | reverse complement strand
ATATATATTTTTTTTTTTATTCACATGCCCTTGTATTCTTTAATCAAAATAAATGTCCCTTCCTCTTGCAACATCTCTTCTCTGATGATGTTTACTGGCGTGAGGGCAGGGCAACCTGTCGCTCACGTGAGATCACAGTAATAGCAAACCACAATGATCCAATCAATTCCCGATAGACAAAATCAAGTCCAGCCCTTTGTTGTTGTTTTTTTTCTTTCTTTTTTTTAGAAGCCGTTTTACTGGTATATGTGATAATAGGGAAGAAACAGAAGTTGTGATTGTCTTTTCATGTTGACTTTAACCTTCCAACAGGCCAGGCTGACTACGTGCTCTGCACAGCGGGACGCTGAATAAAGCACCACCTCTAGGGACTAATGCAGAGCTCACACACATATGATCTTTTGATATACTGTCATCTTTTGAATTATTAATAACAATGATTATTATTTATTATTAATATTACTACTACTATATCATCATTCTAATAATACCTATTAATAATTATAATAATAAATTAGAGCTGTCAATTGATTAAACAATTTAATCAAATTAAAATGCCAATAATTGCAAGTACATACACTGTACATTTTTGCGGGGGCAGGGCGTGTCCGTAATGGCAATAATGAATATATTTTAATGTAAACACTGTTAAGAAAATTAGTGTTGATAAATAAAAATAATACATACAAATAAATCTATCAACATATAAAATGACTAAAATAGCACTGCTAGATTATCAATAATGATATATGACATATTGATATTTGTTGGTGTTTTATATAGCCCCTCTGATAAAGGCTTTTTAATATTATGCGAGTGCCTGGACGTAGAAGTATGTTTTTATTTAACGAGGAAACGTCCACATTTATGTTTCAGTGTGTATTGTATTGTGAGGTAGTAGGCAACAAACTTTATTGCAGATCTTGTTTGGTTACTTGAAGACGTTACAAGTTTCAAATTGGGGCTCACAACCATGTGTGTAAGCTCTGGGAATGTTGAAGTGTGTGGTGTGTTTTTTTAAAATTTATTTATTTATTTATTTATTTATTTTTAATGCAGCCGTAGGAGTGAGTTTGTGTTACCTCTCAAGATCCGACTCTGACATGTCTCTTATAAGTGCAGACCCTCAATTGTGCTTCTTGTATCTTAGCAACCAAGGCCTGTTCTCACAAACACCATCTAGAAGCACTCAGGGCTTCCCTGTGAGAGGACCCCTGCTTTTCATCTCTTAACCACCTCCAGTGAATGTGCGATTAGAGGTTCAAATTGAGATAATTAAGGTGCAACTGCCCCTGGTGCTGTGGGCCTTTTCTCTCTTCTTCTCTCCCCCTTGCATTGTTTTTTCTGCTGTCAAGGTAGATCTGAGGGTAATCAAGCTCTGATGCGTGTGGGTGGCTGCCCGCACCTTGCTTAAACAACTGCTGCAGTCTATGGCTTATTTTAGTTGTCTTATTAGGAGCCACATCTTGAGGCACATTAAAAATTTTTTTATTTATCATATATTTGTGTGTGTATAAATAAATTATATATATATATATATATATATAAAAATAAATNATAGCAAAGCTGTTTTCAAAATTCATAATAAGAAGTGCTACTTGAGTGTCAAATCAGCACATTAGTATGATTTCTGAATGATCATGTGACATGGAAGACTGGAGTGTAATGGCTGCTGAAAATTCAGCTTTGCCATTACATGAATAAATTACATTTTAAAATAATATTAAAATAGAAAACCGTTATTTTAAATTGTAATATTTCACTATATATTTTTTTGATCAAATAAATACAGCCTTGGTAAACAAAAGACATTTTAAAAAACGTATGGATGCTGTAATGTATTCGTAGATTATATACGTTATACAGATTGACCAGAAGTAGCATTTAGGAAACCTGTTTGGAAGCAATCATTATTTTTGCAGTTCCGTTTGGTACGTAGTGCTGACAAAATTTACACCCTATTCCCAAAATAAGAGGAGAAAGCATGTCAGATTTCTGCTGTTTTTATGATAGCTTCAGCTATCATGTGCAGTTGCATGTATTTTAATTGAATTTCATGTGTACATCAGATGGTTAAAAGGCAGGAGTGTTTCTTGACTTGAGGGAGTAAACCATTTCCATTGCCATTTAGTTGCGTAACTTTACGGTTTTCAAATTATTTTCCATGTTGATTAATTTCTTGCAAATTTAATTTAACTATCGTAATGAGATCTCAACATGCACATTTTCAGTTCTGGAAACTGCTCTATTGATGAAAATAACAAAGGATTTGGATGAATATATTGGCAGACAGAGGGTCGTTTCCATTGTTGATATTTTGTCAATATTTAGCAACCACTCTCTCCTCACTCCTGTAATGGTCTCACACAAGATGAATGCGAGATGCGTCACGCGTGGAGTCGATTATTTCTGTGGAGACTCTGGAATGCGTCCTGATTCAAACCAAACTCGGCATGTTATTTTTATTGCAGAACCACCCTCTGTTTCTCCTTTATTTGTCACCCATCTTTTTCTAATTTGCTCTCAGAAATGGGCCTTGTTGACGCCTACAAACTGTGTATTTTTTTAGACCCACATAGTGTCAAATCATGTATACACAATAATTTTATAATTGTACATGGCAGGCTGAATGTACTGGATGTAATAGTCAACATGTTTTTCATGTAATTTTAGTGTCAACCTGCTGTGTGAGTGGCCCACTTTTTTTTTTTAAATAAACATTGGGGCAATTATCATATTAAAGTATTTGGACACTTGTTTTGAAAAAATCATTGCATTATATGGAATAATATCAAAGCAACTGGGATTTGTTTTAAAGAAAGAAAGTACAACCTTCCGGCTAATATTTTAGAAAAACAAATGCTAAATGTTATAATGTTAAAATTTCAAACTTCAACAAACTACTTTCAACCCATTTTGTATTGTCACAAATTATGTCGTTAGTATATATGTAAATGAACAATGTTTACTCGTTCTCATGTGTAAATTCACGTTTATTTGTCAGCAAATAAAGTTAAACTGTTACTCTTTGTATTCTTGCACCCCAGAACAATACAAGTCAACACCATTATGACAAAAAGCTTGCTAAAGCAAGGCAGTATTGACTCTGGTCAAGTGTAACCATAGATAAGTGGGAGTGGCTTGGATGGCAACATGTCCAATGCATTATGGGTGTGGCAAAAGGTAAGACAACAGCCTTTTTTCTGTTTTCTCTATCAGGTAGCACCAACTATTTATTTATTTATTTTTTGGCTGTTCTACTTTATTGAAAGCCTTTTTCCCAACGGTTAAGTACCCCTTTAACTTGAAGGGAACGGAGTTTATACATCACTAAGAACTATTCCATATTCGTACATTACTTGATCTTTTTTTTTCTTGTTGACAAAAGTAGTTGATAAACCTGAATGCTTTAGTATCTTGTAACTAAGTCATTTAGTGTGATCAGAAGCAGATGCCGCCTTCTCTCTAGAAATAAATTGTAGGTCCTAAGCCAGTTCCAATGTTTGCATCATTGCTCATTTTCACCGTCAGGTTCTTGAACAGTCTTCAAAAGTTGTCCCAGCCCTTTCCATAGCACTGTCACTATTGCAAAAGGATACTGGAGGTAAGCCAGTTGGCAGTGTTTTCATTTTCATTTTTGCATGGCAATCAGAAATAAGCCATTTCTCACAATGTTTTACATACAGCTAGGGTGTGGAGAACACTCAAACTCTTGTAGCTAAAACATGTTCCATGAACCATTGGTGAAATCATGTTGTTAAAGGAATCAGCTCAAAGAGCACTGATGGGTATAGATTCAGGAGATGAAACCGAGTCAAGAGGAACATATAGCTAGTCAGTAAAACACTTAAATGTGAAAAGTGCTTTCCTGAACTGTACTGATTATTTTTTTTCTCTTTTTTTTTTTTTTTTTCTGACATTCCTGAAAGAGCATAAGTAACAATTCATATTCTCTCTCTCTCCACTTTCCAGGAAGAGAAACTCTATATCATTGTACTGGTGGCAGGCAAATGACCTTGATCTGCTAATATTCAAATAATTTTATATGAAACAAACTCTTGTTTGTTTATCTTTGTTGTTGTTGTTGCCCCGCTGTCTTGAAAACAAATGATGCTTTGCAGAAGTGTGAGGACATCATTTATAATAGTAATAATAATAATAATTATAATGTAATACTGTGACTTAATTTTAGATGATTCCAGATATGGTATGTACAGTATGTATGTGTGTGTATGTATGTAAGTGCATGTGTATATGAATAATGTTTTTTGTTACTTTTTCATTATTAAGTGATGCTATAAAATGGGTCTTTGCAAAAAAAAAAAAAAGGCTCACCCACATAACAGATGCCATTGTTTTGTAAATAACTGGGTCTTAGTGACTAAGGAACAGATTTCAAGTTTGATGTAACAAACATTTCATTTGCTACTCACTCTAGCAGTTGCTTACTGTTGGAGTGAGATATTAAACGTTTCTTGACATATTTTACTAGAAAAGGTGAAATTAACACCTTTTTGGCCTTGGAAGTTGTAACCTGAGAAATAAGTATTTGTCCGGAATGATGACTTTACTGCTCCGCATATCTTGTCTCTCTTATCTGAACTTTTTGCTAAAGAGGTGATTTATCTGAATTAGGTAGAAATAAGGGTGGCTCCCCAGGACCAGAATTAAAAACTAATCTTTTACTGGACTATAGGTGAACATTCATTAGTGGAGTAGAAATGGAGTTTGAGCAGTGGAGTATGTTTACTTTGTATTGTTACAAACCAGCTGAGAAAATTGAAAAGTTAAAATTAGTGGTAGCAACATTTTATTACGATTCAGAACTCAGCACATTATTTATACAGTTTATGCAAAATAGTCTTTAAAGAAAAAACTGTGAAAATGCTACAGCAAAAACCTTTTAACTGTAATGGTAACACTTTACAATAAAGTTCTACTTGTTAACATTAGTTAATTAAGTTAACACAAACTAACAATGAAAAATACTTCTATATGCATAATTTTTAATAATATTTTTTAATGTTTCAATATTTACTAATACATTATTAAAATCAGTTAACAATAAGTTGTATCTGTTCATATTATTTAATTCATTACAAGTGTTCCTTGTTACAACCCGAATTCCGGAAATGTTGGGACGTTTTTTAAATTTGAATAAAATGAAAATGAAAAGACTTTCAAATCATATGAGCCAATATGTTTTTTCACAGTAGAACATGGATAACATAACAAATGTTTAAACAGAGAAATTTTACACTTTTATCCACTAAATTAGCTAATTTCAACATTTGCTACAGGTCTCAAAAAAGTTGGCATAGGGGCAACAAATGGCTGAAAAAGCAAGACATTTTTAAAAGATTAGGCTGGGAAAACATCTAGCAACTAATTAAGTTAATTGATATCAGGTCTGTAACATGATTAGCTATAAAAGGGATGTCTTAGCGAGGCAGAAGGTGTGTTCGACATCGTCTGCGGCCGGATGCAACCGATCGGCGAGAGTATCCGCGTGCAGTCGGGGAGGAGCTCGCGCTGCGTTTGCATACTCTATCACAGCTGAAGTGAAATAAATGCAATATTTGACTAATACACTGTTTCAGAGACATTTTCATTCAATACTTTATTTACTGCTTACAGTGTCTGTTTTTACAAGAATAAAGTTAAATAACAATGTAGTGGGGTCTACGTTTTTTATCAGTTTTATTTTGATAAACATGACACAATACAACATCGCGACTACATGAAAAGAGCTTTAACTGTTATAAAAACACAGATTTTTGAGCATTACTGGAACTGAAGGCGTGACAATAAACACGAAACACACGTGATCGTTGTCATGCGGTGAATCCGGCCAATCATGAAACAGCTGTGTAGTCATCAGAGCTCGTGCAGCTCCTCTTGAGAAACTGCGCTGGCTGACTCAGGCGGCTGATCTCGAATCGCTCTCGCGGTACTTTGAAGCCATACGTCACAGTCACATGGTGTCGGCGCTGTCTCAAGTCGGACAAAATTTCTTACCGGCATGCACTGCTTCAAGTCAGCCGCCGATCGGTCTGTGCGGCGCTGCATGAGCTCGGACACACCTAGAGTCTCTTAGGCTGCGTTTACACTTGGCATTAACATGCGACCTGTATCTGGATGTTGTCCACATTCGCATTGAAAAGACAAGTGTAAACGCGTTTGTGATCGGAATGTTATCCGATCAACGTGTCCTGGTTTGGAGGTAGTCGAGGACGCATTGTGATCTCGGTGTAATATAAACGCGATCCAGCCATCGTTTCTACATTCAGAGGGCGACGTTGTAATCTGCATTGTAAAAAGCGCTATATAAATAAAGGTGACTTGACTTGACTCGACGTCATTTAAATCCCCGCCCAGTCTCTCCACGTGACTGTCAGAAAATAATGGACAGACGCAGTTTTGACAAGAAATTAAACTTCTTTGAACTTTACAATAAACGTCTATCTTTAAAACAGTTTATTTAGACTTACATGATACCTTGTCATTTTTTCATTTTAATTGTGCAACATTATCTAAACGAGGTGATCGTTTCAGTTTATTTCCAATATTGCACGCTTAACTTAATAACTTTAAATCTAGATGGTGTGACTTGTTTAACATGATCAACCCAGTTATTTTTCAGCTCTGGAAGTATTTTTTCATTTAAAAAAAATTAATTTGATCTAAGACTGGAGATTGCATCGGAAAGTAAAGTAGTGAGTGAAAGCAATAGGACATTTAAAAAAAAAAAATTTGTATCGTCTTTACTCTTATCTGGTGTCGTATAGCCAACCCTTGTTTAGTTCTAATTAATGCCCTAAATGTGATGTTTTTTTTATTTCTTTAATACAAAGTGTTCGGATTTTGCCGTTACATATTACACAAACAATACAAATAATTGCGCTCTCCTTTCAATCATGAAATCAATCGAAATATATATTTTTTCACCATACAAGATTAATGTTGGGAAACTTAAATTGGTAGATTAAGCTCTCTATTTGTGATCGATTGTACTTTTGTGGAATAAATCACAAAAAATCCATGCTGTTTGCTCTGCATTGATAGAGACTAAAGTGAAAGTTTTTTTATATGAGGCCATTGAAGCGTCTGCCTTTCAAACGCGCCTAATTTAAATATTGTGCGGGAAACAGAAATCCGATCAGTTATCCTGATACAGAGGCCACTTAATGTGAACAAATATAAACGCGCTGTGTCCTGATTAGCTAATGATCGGATCTGCTTGATCGGATAACGGTGATCGCATATTAATGCCAAGTGTAAACGCAGCCTCAGAAGTAAAGATGGCCAGAGCTGTGAAAGAGTATGTAAAAAAATATTGTGGAATACTTTAAAAACAATGTTCCTCAATGTCAAATTGCAAAGGCTTTGCAGATCTCATCATCTACAGTGCATAACAGACATGTTCACAAGTCCCTGCGGTCAAGTCTCAAGTCTTTGAGGTCCAAGTCAAGTGAAGTCTAAAGTCTTAAGGGGTCCAAGTGAAGTCTCAAGTCACTTTGTTCTATTTTTATCAATAATGTTTTTTATGCTAGTTGTTATTGTAATTAACAGTGAATTTAAATATCAAAACAGATTATCTTTACTTTAAATTGCCTAATAAAGCACACAAAATACTACTTAAATCATTTCTATTACTTTCTAACTTTATACAAAATTATACCATTTAGAACCACTGCAAGGGAAAAATTGTTGTGTATTTTGAGCTATATTAGTTGCCGTAGTTTGCTGTAGATCTCAAGCAATGCTGGGAAATGTAGTCTTCCAGTGAGCACCGGCAGTAACAAAACCTATGTATAGACAAGAGTTACAGTAAACAAAACAACAGACAACATTTCCATCTGTGTGTCTCGTTTGTGATAAGGCGATATAATAACGCACTGCGACTTAAACCGATCTGTGGAAATGAGTCGGACGGACATAAAATGCGCATGGAAGTGCTCGTCCAATCCAAATACAATTTAACTTGGTAAATCTGGATATTATATGCATTATCAAATACTTGGGCAAAAATAAATAAAAAATGTAAAGGACATGTACTACTTTAAAATGGACCACAAGCAAGCCTCTGCAGCTGTGTAACACCGCAGCTTCCCTTCGGATTAATTGATTGCTTTTCAAATGAAATGACAAAGTTTATCGCAAGGTAAGGCTTGGCTATATTGTTATTATTTGTTGCTAATTTAACAAGTTTTCTAATGGGTGATGAATTTGCGTTCCTTCAGATGTGTCACATGCTCGATGGCTTGGTGTGTTTAGAGATGATTTATGATATTCGCTGCTGCAGCACATATTTGGGAATGAATGGATAGTAAAATATGGTGTTTCATGCCATCGTGTGGGGTGGTAAATAGAGAACGTAATCGGGACTGTCACGCCAAAAGACTTGTATTTTTCACAAGTCTCTGTCTTCAAGTCAAAGTCAAGTCTCGAGTCAAGTCTCGAGTTAGTAGTTCACGTGTCCAAGTCAAGTCGCAAGTAGTTTATTTTTGTGACTTAAGTGCGACTCGAGTCCAAGTCGCAAACTCAAGTTTCCAACTCTGGTGTGTAACATCATCAAAAGATTCAGAGAAACTGGAGAAATCTCTGTGTGTAAGGGACAAGGCTAAAGACATTTATTGGATGTCCATGGTCTTCGGGCCCTCAGACGACACTGCATCACTCATCGGCATGATTGTGTCAATGACATTAATAAATGGGCCCAGAAACCACTGTCAGTAAACACAATCCGCTGTGCCATCTGCAGATGCCAACTAAAGCTCTATCATGCAAAAAGGAAGCCATATGTGAACATGGTCCAGAAGTTCCATCGTGTCCTGTGGGCCAAGGTTCATTTTTCAAAGTGGAAAAGTGTCCAAATTTGACATTCTTGTTGGAAATCACGGACGCCGTGTCCTTCGGGCTAAAGAGGAGGGAGACCTACTAGCTTGTTATCAGCATTCAGTTCAAAAGCCAGCATCTCTGATGGTATGGGGGTGCATAAGTGCGTACGGTATGGGCAGCTTGCATGTGTTGGAAGGCACTATGAAAGCTGAAAGGTATATAAAGGTTTTAGAGCAACATATGCTCTCCTTCAGACGGCGTCTATTTCAGGGAAAGCCTTGTGTAGTTCAGCAGGACAATGCAAAACCACATACTGCAGCTATTACAACAGCATGGCTTCGTGGTAGAAGAGTTTTGGTGCTGAATTGGCCTGCCTGAAGTCCAGATCTTTCACCTATAGAGAAAAATATGTCAAAGACGACCGCAAACTCTTCAGCAGCTGGAAACCTATATCAGGCAAGAATGGGACCAAATTTCAACACCAAAACTCCAGAAACGCATAACCTCGAAGCCCAGGCGTCTTCATGCTGTTTTGAAAAGAAGAGGAGATGCTACACCATGGTAAACATGCCCCAACTATTTTGATACCTGTGAGGATTTTCAGTCAGGATTTAGACCGTACCATAGTACTGAGACTGCTCTCATTAGAGTTACAAATTATTTGCTCTTATCATCTGATTTTGGTTGTATCTCTCTATTAGTGTTACTAGATCTCAGTGCTGCTTTTGACACTATCGACCACAATATTCTTTTGAATAAACTTGAAAATTATGTCGGCATTAGTGGAATTGCATTGGCATGGTGGCAGTGCTTTTAACTCTGTACATGCTACCCTTGGGAGATATCATTAGGAAGCATGGCATTAGTTTTTACTGTTACGCTGATGATACTCAGCTCTATATTTCTTCAAGCCCTGACGAAACTTACCAATTCACAAAATTAACGGAATGCATAGCTGATATAAAAAATTGGATGACCAGTAATTTCTTACTACTAAATTCAGAAAAAGCAGAGATTCTAATTTTTGGACCAAAAACTTCTTCACATTATAACCTAGAATACTGTCCAACACTTGATGGCTGCTCTGTTAAGTCTTCGTCGTCAGTTAGGAACCTGGGTGTGCTCTTTGATACCAATCTTTCATTTGAATACCATGTTTCTAGCATCTGTAAAACCGCATTCTTCCATCTTAAAAATATATCTAAACTACGATGCTCTCAATGACAAATGCGGAACAGTTAGTTCATGCGTTCATGACCTCAAGGCTAGATTACAGTAAGGCTCTACTGGGTGGTTGTTCCGCTCACCTGTTAAACAAACTACAGCTGGTCCAAAACGCAGCAGCTAGAGTTCTTACTAGAACCAGGAAGTATGACCATATTAGCCCGGTTCTGTCAACACTGCATTGGCTTCCTGTTAAACATCGTATAGATTTTTAAAATCTTACTACTTACCTACAAAGCACTAAATTGTTTAGCTCTCCAGTACCTGAGCGAGCTCTTAATGCATTATAATTCCTTCACGTCTATTGCGATCTCAGAATTCAGGCCAGTTGATAATACCTAGAATATTAAAATCAACCGCAGGTGGTAGATCCTTTTCCTATTTTGCACCTAAACTTTGGAACAGTCTTCCTATCGCTGTTCGGGAAGCAGACACACTCTGTCAGTTTAAATCTAGACTAAAAACACATCTGTTTAAACTTGCATAGACACAACACATTATCTACTTCTATAATTCAATTCATGTAAATTGTCAAATGCAAAAAATGCCCCAACATTTCCGGAATTTGGGTTGTAGTTCATGTTAGCTCAGGTCCTTTAATTAACGTTAACAAAGATTAGGCTGGTGTCACTTTAAGACCGAATGCATGCACGGATCCAATATAACGACGAGCATACGATTTCTTTCTCAATGGTTTACGTTCACTATGTTCGACATAACCTACTATGTTTACTAGGATAGGGCCTACTCACCAAGATGGATATTTTGACATAATTTTGAGTGTATTTGTCCATTGAAGCACAAGATGCACGCTTTTATGTTAAGTTTTGTTATTCAGTCTGCATTTTGTTATGTCCCTGCATAGGCACCATCTACAGTATATACAAGCATTGGCCATGTTTTATGGACAGGCCACTTACAATGAACTTTGATTAATCATGCCATGTGTATTACTAAGGTGGTATCTCTACATTTCAAACGTAAAAAGCAGATTTTGAAAATTCAAGAAGCTTGCTATATTAACACTATATTACTTAAAGCTGCAGTCCGCAACTTTTTTGGGTTAAAAATTATCCAAAATCAATTTTTGAGCGAGTACATAACCAGCCAGTGTTCAAAACCATCTCATTATCTTAGCTCGATTCACAACAGTAAGCTTGTAATAATGTTTTATAATAAGAGCGACATGGCGGATTTCCGCGGGAAATTCGAGCATGCAGCAGTTCTTCTGTGCGTCATTACGTCACGCCCGTAAACAGAAAGGAAGAAGTTCAGGCAAGTCAGTTGGGTGAGGATGCTGCCGGTAGCGGCATATTTATAGCCTGTTCTCACAGCAGCTGAAATAATTAAACTTATCATTTTGATGGCGGATTGTAATCCAGAAAGATCCAAATGACCATCATCAGTGACAACTGGAGATTCACCCGTAGCCAAAAGCAAAAGACTTCGGACTGTGGAGTGGCTACAGACATTGAAATCTACAGGTAACGCTAATGCACACTAAATACACAGTCACGCAATGCTGATGATGTTAACAATAACAATTTGGGAACAATATAACAATAATAATAATTTGCACGGTTTGACGTGATAGATTTAATCATCATTGGCAGCGCGATTTATTGTAGGCCTAATGCTTTTTTCCTCAGTTGGTCAGAACAAAAGTGGCAGACATGTTACTTACTTGTTCAGATGATATTTTCCAGTGAAAATTCTTATATTGGTCATACTATCAAGACGTAGAATCTGTGATTCTGAAGTTCAGTATCCCCACCGGTGCAGTGACTGACAGCAAACATTAGATTCATCCGCGCTGACGAGCTGTGCCGACGCACAACGCACGTACAGATAACTGTTCCGCATATGACTGCAATTGCAGGTTTCAAACAAGAGATGGCGACAAAGAGGAAAAATGGCGGACTGCAGCTTTAATGAAATGCGGTTATAAGTTTATAAAATATACACGTGCAAATATGCCATCCCATAATACTGAAAACATTTATTTTTTACTGTGAACTTCTGGTGATTTTCTTTACAGTGTAAATAATAAAGTAAACAATACTGCCAAAATTGTGGCTTTCATGAGATTTCATAATTTTTTATTATTATTATTCATTTAATTATGTAATATTAAAATAAGATCAGATAAATTTCTAATGTTTTAATAACAATTTTTTATTTTTATATTTTTAAAAGTGGAATTGCTCGGACATGGTGTTGGACATATATAGTGGAATGACCTGACTCTCTCAGAGGCAGAGAAGAAAGGCCAAGCTCTTTCTCATCTCAAACTGCTGTGATGAAAATTTAATGTGCGCTTCTGCTATCCGTTGCCTTGATTGTACTTTTTACTCCCTCCTCTTTTGTCAACCAACTGGGTTAATATTTATAGAAAATATCCCATGATGACTTTAAAGAAACTGATTTTGCATCCCATGAACTCCATTGCTTGGCTAAAAAGAACTTAGTCGGAGGCATCTCATAACACCTGCTGTTTGCTAGTTAACTGTTATCATCATTAAGGCTGATGAGTATATTTTGTAGTGTTGATGGCAATATCATTTGTTGTAATGCCACTAGAGTAGGCAACCACATGTCTAGATGTGGGTACTTGTCAACTATTCAACCCTGTTTAATTGGCCTTGTTCATATTGGTCTGGACTAATAGAAGTGATGGATGCTTTTTAGACATGTCTGCAGCATCACTGACATTGAATTTTGATATGCCATTGTAATCTTGCAAATGTTACATTGTACAAGGTCTTTGCCCACCTTGCTGAAAATGAACACATGTATATGGATATATTACATTATAAATGTAATTATAAACAACTATTAGATAAATTAAGTTATTTGATTACTAAACTATTAGATAACTATTACATTAACTAAGTTGGGCATTCACAAATAAGGTTTTTTTTCTAAAGGGACATGGTGATGGGTGGAAAATGCCTTTGCGTTCTCTCACAAATGTTTTGCGTTCCCCCTAGAAAATTTGCATTCACTCTCAATTTGAGTTTTTCTGTGAATGAACGCAAAGTTTCTTGAAGGAACACAAAATGTTTGCGAGAGAATGCAAAAGCATTAAAATATATAATTTTTTTCTCATTTCATATCCGTTACCACATGTCCCTTTAGTGCCTCCGTAGGGGTCTGATTGTTTAAAGGGAATTGAAAATGGAAGGGGATGTTTGTTTGTTTGTTTGTTTAGGTTATTTCTTTCTCTTTATATTAAAACACTTAAAGTGACCCCACATTGACTCTTCTACCTGTTATTATCTAGCAGCCAACATTGTGAAATAACCCCATTTGGAGCACTGGTAATCCAGATTTGGTAATCTGAAAAAGTGTGTATCTGAATCAGGGTGACCCAATCCTATTTTGCTTTGAAAAATGGGCACAAACGTAAAATAGATTAACTGATCCTGGATAGCAAAACATGGGATTTCAAAAATCCAGATCATTTTGATCCAGATTAATCTTTTTGAACAATTGGGCCCTGGTTCATATTTTCCAGTGGATACTGGTTTGACATGAAGAGGTGTGAATGTGAGCTGTGGGAGTTTGTAAGATAATCACAGTGATGTGCATGGTCGTGTCAGTGAGCCAAAAGGCAGCAGGTCTTGTGTCGGCCCATTAACTGGACGATGACAGCAGGAACATGGGAGGTTCATTCTTTATTTCTCTCGCTCCCAAAACAGGCTTGAGAATGTATGTGTGGGCTGTAGGCTTTGTGTGTGTGTGTGTGTGTGTAACATGTAAGTTTAAAAACTTTTAAAATGATAAGTAATACAACAAAATGTCTTGTATAGTAGCTATAGTCCTTATGTAGCCCCGCCCCTTTTTAGTGCTGCACTAGTTGTTTATATTTCCACAGCATGAAATTAATACTTTACGGATTTATGAATGAACCGCTCATTTTAAAAACTTACCGGGCCACTGCCATTTGTTATGACATTCCCTTGAAACATTACAATGCTCATGATAACGTTTGTTAACTCTACAGTAAGTAAATCCACTTCATGACAGCAAGGCCATATATACAGAGCTACTGCAAAAACGGAAAGTTCAAAGATTTGCGATAACCCATTACATTATTAAGTCAAATCTTCACATGTGAAACTCCATGTTTTCAAAGACTGAAGTTTGCTCTCCCATAGTTTTTAGACTCCCACACTCAGTTTTGGAGTCTCTGGAGAATCTGAAACCATTTTTAACTTCTCACGTGTCTAGATGGTTGTAAAAATATTCTGCAATCTCAGCCCAGTCAATCCCAATGGGAATGTTTAGGCCAAAACACTGTCTGTCAGCTCCTTCCCTTTCTTATACACTGCCAGTCAAAAGTTAGGACACACCTATTCATTCTTTATTTTGAATATTTAAAAAAACAATTAATAATAGGAAGGAAAGTTATCAAAACTATGCTTTATACTGTAACTATTATTATGAGTGCTCTTTTTCTCATAGCCTGTCTTTTTGAGGGTCACCACAGCCAACAGCATGTTAGCAAGTTAAAGGACTGACAATGAAGTATTTTATGCCACAAAGCTTGATTTTTAACACATTTATGTATGCAGTAAGTTTCCTTGGTAGTATGAACATTTGGAAAATCAGTAAATGTACAAGTTTACGGCAAAAGACACGCAATGTGCCTGATTTAAAAAAAAAAAAAATGTAATATGCTCTATCAATGCATTTCAGTGTTGTAGCAAATAAAACTAACTGAGACACAAACATTCAGTGTGCCTATGGTAGGCAGTCATGAAGAAGTTCTCCAGCTCTCAGTCTACATCCTAAGAGAGACATGGAATAACTCATAACCATAATTTTATGGCAAGCTCCAGCTGACAGCCCCAGGACCCCCATTATGACAGACTTTCACTGACACTTAAACCTGGAGCACTTTGGTAATGCATCAGTGATCATTTAAAGGGATAGTCCACCCAAAAACAAACATTCTGTCATCATTTACTCTCCCTCATGTCATTCTAAACTATGGTTGCTAACTTAAGGAAAGGAAAATAAGGGATAATCGTGGTTCTTTATAGGAAAATAAGGGACAGAATAAGGCACACACTCAAAATATATGTACTGTACCACACAGTGGACATGTACAGTCATTTCAGTATCTGCTGCTAAGTATGTGTTTAAAAGATGTAAAGGTTCTCAGACATAAACACATTTGGATCATTCCGTGTCAAATCAACCAAATTTCAGAAACTTTCCAGGCTCAATGTTTTTATTTTGTTAATTAATTTTTTTTTCTGAAGAAAGACTAACATGATTGAAGAAAAAAGCCAAATTATTAACCTTTTCACACGCAAGTTTAAAATATTCTAGCTGACCCCCCAGCTTGAGTTTTTATTATTTTAAAGGCGACCATTATTTTAAGCCTCGTTCAGACTGTCAGTCCAAATCCGATTATTTGTGTATCCGATTGGAATCTGATCTAAAAACTTGAATGTCCACACTAAGTGTTCAGATCCGATTTGTGTGTCTATGGCGCTTTTTTGCTCTCTGGAATATCTGCATTGGTTTCAATGGCAATGACGTTACATTCGTATGTATAGGCCAAAAGAAAGTTATGAGAAAGTTACATAAACCACGCAAAATCCAATCAGAGCGGTCAGACTGAAACGGATTTCCAGAAATGCGATATGAATAGGATTCCAAACCACATATGAATGTAAACCACATACAGATTTGTAAAAATAGCATTTCATGTGGTTTTTGGCCGTTCAGTTCACAATTTTCACGATTCGATCAGGTTTCTATTCACATGCTTGCGATTCGATTTGATTTCAATTCGGTATCGATTATTTTGGATGTAGTATATCAGATACAGTACATGGCAAATTTTCTAGAGGAAAAAAATCTCAACTAATACTGTAAACTACACATGGGAGTCTGTTGGTACTACATTACTATAATATTGAAAGTTAAAATTAACTTATTTATATAGAAACACTTAAATTACACTCAATGATGTTTTTTATAATAAAGTTTAGAATTAGATAACCATATTTCTACTCCAATTTTTTTTTTTTTTTTTTTATTTAAATCGTGGCTGTCATAACTCATTTATTCAAACATGCATTAAATATTGAAGAACATTAAAAATTATAATGAATATGTAACGGTGCATATATTTATCAGAATGCTGCTCTCTAGAGTTAATTTTTCTAGCTGACTAATGAGTTTATGGTTACTGAATATGGTTTTTCTGAGGTATTCTGAGGTATTTTCTGAAGTCATACAAATTTGGAATGACATGAGGGTGAGTACATGATAGAAATTTCATTTTTGGGTGAACTATCCCTTTAAGTTGTTATGCCTAGCTGACTAATGAGTTTATGGTTACTGAATATGGTTTTTCTGAGGTAAATGTGATGTTACGTGACATTGTTTACAAGCTGTTTTATTGACGTCTTTCCGCGGTTGAAACACTGATTGAGCTATTACACGAGACATGACACGGATTTCGGTAAGTTGTACTGTATCTTTTAACATACCTTCAGATGTTTAGTCGTGTTTATTTCTCGCTGTAACTGGTATTAAAGCAGAGGAGAGGATGTTCACATGTGCTCCATGCTGCCGCTTCACTTTAACTGAGGCGTTACAGCTATCTGTCACGCCACATTAAACGGTGCCAAAACAGTATTTATTTTTCGAATCTCATAATAAGATGTACGTCATTTGAAATCTGAGACTTTGCTTCATATCAAAAGTAACAAAGCACAAAGATTATTGCGATTTATTGGTAAGAGGCACGCTACATGTTCTGTTCATCCATCAACTGAAAACAGACTAGACTAATCGATTCTTGGGATTTAAGAATCGATATCGGTTCGTAAAATTGAGAATCGATTAAAATCGAGAAATCTATATTTTCCATCTATACCCAGCCCTAATAATTTTTATTCATTTTTTCCTTTTTATTCAAAATATTCACACACTTGTTAGCTATGTCATCAACTACCTGATATTCTGATTCTCAAATACGTGTAAGTGAATGTGTTTTGTCGTTTAAACCTTTATAACGATCATGTTTACTGATCTATAAAGTGCGATGGGTGCCACCATGTTAGTTTGCACTGCAATTCAGAGAATCGTATCTGTCGGATTTACAATACGTCAATTCCTCCACTTCTCCTAAAAATACATGAAAGTAAGTGGCCATTATATCAGCGTAGCAGTCAATAAACGGGGCAAAGGAGGTCACATATGGGACAAATCAATTAGGCCCAATATAAGGAATGTTTGACAACCCTATTCCAAACCTTTATTACTTTCTCGAATATTTTGGGAAATTTAAATTTCGAAGGGCACTAAAGGACACAAATGCACTAATTAAGCATGCAAACACACTAAAATGTATCATAGAACTTAGTGCACAATTCATATGGACTACATTTAGTCAGCCAGATTTCATTAACAAATCCTTAATTTTTTCTGAACTGAATCCATTAATTAATATTTTTCAGGACTTTCTTGAAAGTCATACAAATTTGGAATGACATGAGGGTGAGGACATGATAGAAATTTCATTTTTGGGTGAACTATCCCTTTGTTATGCTTTTTTTAAGATGAGCTATTTCTGGTCATATATTACCTTTTGAGTTGATAAATGCTCATTTCTCCTGTTGCTTCTGTAATACTTTACTTGGATGTGATAAAATCTTACTCATTATGTTACCAAAAATAGCCTAGACAGGCCAGCGAAGAGTCTACTTGCAGAAATCCACAGAAAACAATGTAATTGTCCACATAATTCTTTTTTTTGTGTTCATTTTGCAAAATATTTTTGGCTAGTTGATAATGCTTTCAGTTACTAATAAGAGTGTAATACTCTGAACTTGTGTTTAACGCGTTGTCATATTTAAACCATTCCACAGAATTCTGAAGATTTTAACACCATTATTTGCTAAGAAAATGTGAGAGAAAGTGTGCAGAATTTGTGTATTGCTATGATTCACACATATACTACTGTAGCACTTAGCATGCCTCAAATGGGTTTCTTACCAGTCCATTTAAAGTCATGGAAAAAAAACTCAGATGCATTAAAACAAAGTGGAAAATTGATGACCTCACCATATCAGTCCTCTGGGACGTGTTTAAAGAGCGTTAGCCTGTGACGTATGTTCTCCTCTTGCTCCTATTTGCCTCTCCTTGTAGCTTTTTTTTCCAGTTTGCCTTAAGTGATTAGGTTGGACAAAACAAAGCGAGGTTCACGGGTCTATCATATGTATCAGTAACAGCTGTTATTTGGATCCATGCTCTGAGCTTTGTGAATTCCATGAATACAACAGCGAGCATTTGTGGCACATGGAAAGACCAGAGCAGCTCCATCCAGGGAAACAATATCCCAGCTGTCTAGCTGTGGCTTCACTCTGTGAGCCCATATGCTTGTTAATATAACAAGATATTTGTGCTAATCACAGGGTGGCCGTAGTAAATCCAGGTGACTGAAACAAGGCTACGGGTGCTCAGACCTGGTATATAAATTAAATCCCGCATGGTAGCATGGATTGGTTTCATATGATGCCGATTGTGTCAGGGAACGGTGTTGAATTAATTATTTTGAGACACGTAGCATGGCAAAAATGCTGAAAGTAGTTTAAAAGCCTTTACTAATCAATATCTTGCATAATTCTCACTCCGGTTACGCACAAAAGATCTTTAAAGGGCACCTATTATGCAAAATCCACTTTTACATGGTGTTTGGACATAAATGTGGGTTGGCACAACCACCCTACAATGCTTTGGTTTAATGGGTGGATTTTTAATCAGTCTCATTAGACAAGCTGTTTTGATTCTCTGAGCAGTGTGATGTCACACTGCTAAGGCCCTGGCCACAGCCGCTGACCGACAGTCCTGCATTACCAAAGTTTCCGCCCTCAGCGAGTTGTACGCTGTCCACCATTTTCAGCAGCTGTAGTGACAACAATGTCTCATAAGCAATCCTGGTGTTCTGTTGTTGGATGTGAGAGTGAACATAATAGTCTTCATTTTCTCCCAATATCTGAGTCACTGAGGATGCAGTGGATTAGATTTATTTAAGGTAATGCACCCCAAAATATACCTAAATTCATTTGTCTGCACAAATCATTTTACTCCAACTGCTTTGTGAATGAGGGGCAATACTAGGCAGGCTTTGTTAAAAAGTTGTTACCCAAGGATGGATCTGTACCATCTGTTTTTGATCCTGTATCACCTCCAGAAGAAGTAAGTGTCACACTGTTTATTTATTTTTTATTTTTGAGCATATTGCCATTTCAGTCGATGTGCCTGTTAGCCAGTTCCACAACAAATGCGGCTAAAGCTATATTTGTCTTAGAGACCAGATGTCCGTTGTCTATTTTAAACCTTGTTTATATTCTGTATAACCACACGTTTGTAAAGAACAGTGTAGGTTTTCTGTAAAGACAATACATTAAAAACGCTATGTTTACTTCCAAAGGCCAGCACATTTATCCACTAACCATCCAGAAATGTCCGGTTTGAACAATGTAAGGCTGAACACCGCTACTGACAATCGTCATTTGGCTGTGGGAGATTCTCCAGCTTTGTTGTTGTTGAGTATCCAAACCATGAACTGTTAAAGCTCTCTTCTGGAATGAGGGCTGGAAGCAGCAAAAAATCCTTCCCTCCAACTTCCTGACTCAATATTGTTAAATTTAATGCCCTATTTTTATGATCAAATCATTTCCCGCCTGCATTTTGGTTATGATTCCCTCTACCTTAGACAAGTACAAGGGGTTGCGAATGGCAAAGTTTCATGATCAAATTTGCTTTCTAAGGAGAGCAAGAAAGTGTTTTATGTTAGATATGATTGGCAGCCACAAAACTTGAGCAATTAGTGACACAGCACTGACACAGCATTTTGCTACTTATGGGAGGGTTGGGATTGTGGTGTCATATGAATTATGGGTTAACGATTTTAAGCTGATGAACGGACATAATTTTTGTGCCATTATGGTAATTATTGCAAAAAAGAGGAAAAATGTTACTTTGCTCCCCTTTCCTCCTTGCGTTTTAATGATTTGTGCAGAATGATGAGTGAGAGGGAGATTTTCACATGAATCCAATTTTAGTCAATGAAGAACAGTAGCGTTTAGCACAGTTGTGCCTCAATAAATCCATTGCACCTGATTTATCACCGAACATCAGAGTAGATCTGACAACGTTTAACAACAAAGCTGAGTCACTCACAGGAAACTTCATGTTCTTACTGTCTAAATGCCATACCTTTTCAGGAAATGTTCTTGTTTTAATTCAAAGCTCTTCCAGATTTTCTGTCTAATTTGTTTTCATCCATTTAAGCAACAGGAAAGAAGTAAATTGCTCATTCACATCAGATGGGCCGTTCTGCAAATGTGATTTAATCTTATCAGGGTGATGTAAGTTTTTATTTTTTTTATTATTTTTTTATTTAATTATTTTTTTAAATGAATTGATACAATATTTGATTTCTTAATCTTTCTTCTCTTTCTGCTTTACATTGAGGTGTAAAATTGTTTAGAATGCCCATACCTTTCTGTAGATGGCTTATTGTACTGTATGCAGAAATGATGTGCATACGTGTGTATATCAGCCAACCACAGAGGGTGAACTTGACTGTATTCAAGGACCGATTGCCACGGCAACTGAATGACACTTTGGTGGCCTTGGTAGCAAGAGCCTCTGCAAATAGTCAAGACTCCAGTGGGAGGAAAAGCTGGAATCTTTGACAGTTTGGGTAGCAGTTATATAAAAACTAGGGCTGTCAAGTTGACAAGTTAATTTAGTACAATTATTTAAAAAAGAATGCAAAAATTAATGCAATTAATCATGCTCCCTGACCCCTAAATATGTACCTCGATGTCAAGATGTCATTAATTCAATTAAAATTTTTAATTGATTGACAGCACTAGTGAAACTAGTTTTAGGGATAGGTAGGACATATTTCTTAAGGCTGCATAATCAAAAAAGGGAGTTTAGTTAAAGATTTAGCTTTTTTTTTATTCATGTGTTTGAGGTTGTGTTACTGTTTCATTTCTTAGAAGGAGGCTAGATTTGGTTTAAAATTGGCCCAGAAATTACAGATTGTGCTTTTGGCAAGAGATATCCTTAAATATGCATTATGCTGTGGCTATCATTATGCTGTGTTAAAAACATCCCACTCTGATGTTTCTCCAGCAAAGCACTCTTAAAGATACACAAGGAGTCGAATGAAATCATACTGTAGTGAGGAGAGAACTTCTCAGCCATGCCATATATGGACCTCATGTAGCAATTGGAGTAAACTTTAGAGCAGGGTTATTCTAATTCCATAATGTCCAGCTTCGACATCCAATAGGGCTGCATGATATTGGGAAAAAAAACTGATATTGCGATAATTGATTTTTCTGTGATATATATATATAATATATACAGGTGCTGGTCATATAATTAGAATATCATCAAAAAGTTGATTTATTTCACTAATTCAATTCAAAGAGTGAAACTTGTATATTATATTCATTCATTACACACAGACTGATATATTTCAAATGTTTATTTCTTTTAATTTTGATGATTATAACTGACAACTAAGGAAAATCCCAAATTCAGTATCTGAGAAAATTAGAATATTGTGAAAAGGTTCAATATTGAAGACACCTGGTGCCACACTCTAATCAGCTAATTAACTCAAAACACCTGCAAAGGCCTTTAAATGGTGTCTCACTCTAGTTCTGTAGGCTACACAATCATGGGGAAGACTGCTGACTTGACAGTTGTCCAAAAGACGACCATTGACACCTTGCACAAGGAGGGCAAGACACAAAAGGTCATTGCAAAAGAGGCTGGCTGTTCAGAGCTCTGTGTCCAAGCACATTAATAGAGAGGCGAAGGGAAGGAAAAGATGTGGTAGAAAAAAGTGTACAAGCAATAGGGATAACCGCACCCTGGAGAGGATTGTGAAACAAAACCCATTCAAAAATGTGGGGGAGATTCACAAAGAGTGGACTGCAGCTGGAGTCAGTGCTTCAAGAACCACTACGCACAGACGTATGCAAGACATGGGTTTCAGCTGTCGCATTCCTTGTGTCAAGCCACTCTTGAACAACAGACTGCGTCAGAAGCATCTCGCCTGGGCTAAAGACAAAAAGGACTGGACTGCTGCTGAGTGGTCCAAAGTTATGTTCTCTGATGAAAGTACATTTTGCATTTCCTTTGGAAATCAGGGTCCCAGAGTCTGGAGGAAGAGAGGAGAGGCACACAATCCACATTGCTTGAGGTCCAGTGTAAAGTTTCCACAGTCAGTGATGGTTTGGGGTGCCATGTCATCTGCTGGTGTTGGTCCACTGTGTTTTCTGAGGTCCAAGGTCAACGCAGCCGTATACCAGGAAGTTTTAGAGCACTTCATGCTTCCTGCTGCTGACCAACTTTATGGAGATGCAGATTTCATTTTCCAACAGGACTTGGCACCTGCACACAGTGCCAAAGCTACCAGTACCTGGTTTAAGGACCATGGTATCCCTGTTCTTAATTGGCCAGCAAACTCGCCTGACCTTAACCCCATAGAAAATCTATGGGGTATTGTGAAGAGGAAGATGCGATATGCCAGACCCAACAATGCAGAAGAGCTGAAGACCATTATCAGAGCAACCTGGGCTCTCATAACAATTGAGCAGTGCCACAGACTGATCGACTCCATGCCACGCCGCATTGCTGCAGTAATTCAGGCAAAAGGAGCCCCAACTAAGTATTGAGTGCTGTACATGCTCATACTTTTCATGTTCATACTTTTCAGTTGGCCAAGATTTCTAAAAATCCTTTCTTTGTATTGGTCTTAAGTAATATTCAAATTTTCTGAGATACTGAATTTGGGATTTTCCTTAGTTGTGAGTTATAATCATCAAAATTAAAAGAAATAAACATTTGAAATATATCAGTCTGTGTGTAATGAATGAATATAATATACAAGTTTCACTTTTTGAATGGAATCAGTGAAATAAATCAACTTTTTGATGATATTCTAATTATATGACCATCACCTGTATATAAAACAATAAAAAATGTTTTTATTATATTGTATTTGATTAACATTGACACAGACAGCAGCAGGTATATTAGGCTGCTGTCACTTTAAGACCGAATGCACGGATCCAATATGACATCCATTTTCTTTCTCAATTGTTGTTCACATAAGCCATATGCCACTGTTTACAAGAATATTTGCAGAGACTGGTATTTTGACATAATTTTGTGTGTATGTGTCCATTCAAGCACAAATAGATGCAGAAGTGGAATTCGGTGTTCTCGTGCTGTCTGTGATGCTCTGTTTGTGCGAATTCCAAATTAAATTCTCTTCCACGTTTTCTTGCACTCAAATGGTGTAAAATGGCTTGAATGTTGAAACTGACAGGAATTAAAACACATGCAAACGATAAACTTTCGCTCTATGATGGTTAAACATTGCAGTTAGTCTGAGAATCACGTGCGTTTAGAACCGTGGTGCCTGGTCCATATGGATCAACTACGATCCCAATACATGACGTTGCACATACTGCTAATTCAGTGACTGATTCAACGATTCACTTCTTAGGTCAGTCACCAAATTAATTGGTGTCTTTAAATGTATCTGTTGAATTATGTAATGAGTAATGACTCGTCATGATCATTCGGTCACTTCAATTAAAAAGATTCAGTCATCTGACTTTCTAGAATGAAACTCCCTTCCTTCCCTATTAAATGGGAGCACTTGTACTCGTTCAGTTAGGCGTTTCGTCCAGCGGACTGTACAGTTGCCTGGTTACATGTGAACTGGTATGAAGGATGGTGCCAGGACTTGAACATATGAAGGAAACATTGGCTCAGTGGGACCAATCTGGCAGTCAGCCCCCTCCTGCCCTCTGCTCCCCCTGCTAGCCTGGCCCTCTGGGCTGCTCTTTCCATTGTCTCAAAGCCAACAATTTGCATTTTTGAGAAATCTTGTAATTAGGAAAGCAAGGAGTATGAGAGCTTTTTGAGTTGCATTTATTACTCGCTTGAGTTGTGTTAAGAAAACATTAGAAACGTGAAGGCAAAATTGGTGGCCAAATGAATGTGGTAAATGTGTTTTTAAAATGTCCAGCATAGTAAAGTTTACCTGTGCCAAATTTCCAGTATTTAAAGGTATGAGATTAAACGGCTGTGTTTTGCCAAAAATTGATGCGTGTTGAAATTTCGGTTGTTCACGTTGTTTCCACACACATTCAGGATAATGTTTTTACTTGTCATGTGTATGCTGCTATGTTTAGTAATTCCGAATGGATCTGTGTACGTAGTAGGCATATAATGCAGTCAGGTCAAGACTGATTTTTTTTTTGTGCATTTCCATGTGATCCTGTTCAGTATTGCAACTTGATATGCCTAAAATATAAACAAGCTCTAAAAAGCTCTAAACAAGCTCTTTGCTGTTGCACTGTACACATACTGTACAATGAATTCTGAAAAGTTTTATTCTGTAATGTTTTTGTTTTTTTTGTTCTTTGGTGTGCATAAATGTATGAAATATATGGAATCCTTATATCATTTGGTTATTTGGTGTCCTTTTTGGAGTCTCCTAATGTCCAAGTATTGTAAATGAACAATGTGTACTCTTTCTCCTCATAAAACTACATAGTCTAACTTCTGCTTTTTTGTATTTCCACCCACGACAGTTGGATCGACAGTGGGCTGGTGCAAAAATCAAAAAAGTTCATTATGGATGTTGGCATTTTTGGCAGAAGGGAACGACACAGCCCTTTTATCTGTTTTCTGTCGTCAAATTTCGACATTTGCATTTCTACAGCCTTAACAGCCCAGATTTGTTAAAACCCATCTTGCCAGTAGGCAATTCTACCTTTAAGCTGCTCATGTAACTGCTCATGTAAAGGAAATTCAAAAAGTTGAGCTTTTATCCTAACAGTAAAATAAATATGTTTAATAACTTTACCTGTGAATACCATTGTTGGGTGCTGTTTGAGACCCACAAATGGCTTTATTTATCCAATATATAATCGAGTGTGATGTATGGGAAAAAAAAGAAAACAACAACAAAAAAACATCAGTTTAAAGCCACATTTTTTTGTCGGGCCGAATAGTTCTAAGAGCGGTTCTGGTTATATGTCCACTTGAGATTGGTTAGACATTACACGATTACAAACTGTTCTCAGCCCTGAATTATCAACATCATTAGGTAATGCGTGTAGTGACGTCGTCACTCTGGATTGGTTTTCTGGCTGCCAGTTTCTCTGTAGCTGGTCAAACGCGCCATTTGAACGAAAGTTAATAATAAAATTGAAAGAAATATCTGATCATCCTCCATAACATGGTTGCTATTTACATCTCATATCGTCTGTAAACCGTTGCATTACCAAGGCAATGACTGACACATTTGTATTACATTCCAAAGAGCTCTATTATCAGCTCCACAGTGGAAAATTAAACCATATCTATACTGGCTGGACCGGATCGGCATGGCACGGAATGGAATGATTAAGCAATGATGGTGGAAATGTGGCTAAAGCAATTCTTCTATAGATAGAATTCAAAGTTTTGCATTTGGATTTTACATTTCATGGCACCACTGGTTTCACAGAGATCACTTATCTCCTTTTTAATTATAGATCATGAAAATGCATTGAGATCCACCTTTTTGAGATATTGATATTGCTATTGATAGTACTTTGTTAGTGCTGTGTTATTGTGAGCAACAAAAATAAATTCATGTATGATTATAAAATTTTGAACATAAATTCTAGGATATTTTGATCTCTTTTAATGTTTGCCAAACAATTTGTACTCTTAAAAGCTTAAGAAGTTTTGGAGTCTAAACTCCAAAGTTGAGGAATGTCATTAAAGTGTCAACAGCACGGTTTGTAGACTGACTGTGTACTCTGTAAGACCCTGGTTATGTGAGGTTGAAATTCTCATGCCCTGGCTTAGCGCTGTTTCTGGTTAGCTGCGCACCACATTAGCAGCTTTGCCTGAGCTCAGTAATGGCTCAGAGGACCTGAACAATACTACCCACTGTCCAAACTTTTGTCCCCTGCAACCATAATCCATAAGCGATCAAAAGGTGAAACATGTGAATTATCCTAAGACATTGTGCATTTAATGAACCTAAAAATAGTGGATGTATTTCCAACATAAACTGCAGCAGTTGCTATGATGCTCCCTGGTAGAGAACCACTGTGTTAAATGAAACATAAGTGTTTATATCTGTTTTTCATAATGATAAAAAAAAAGTCATGTGCTTTCATTTCCTGCATTAATATTCACTGTATTTCACATAAGGCTGTGGCATGTAGCTATTTTTAGCACTATTCATGTTTGTGTTGAACTTGATTGAAGTGTCTCGTCTTAACCCAGGTTTTTTGAGAGACTGCATGCATCACAATCTGGTCAAATATTTCAGCATATGAGAACATAGTGAGGACTGAAAGTAAAACAGCTGTTGAGTGACAGGCGATATTTTACATTCGGCATACTGGTCCTGGATTGGTTGAAACTCTGTATTTACTGTGAGATTGACAGGCAGCCTTATCAAGGTATGCTATGGCAGCATTAGAATTCATTACTTCTCATTCATAGAATTCTTTTTTTCTTTTTCTTTTTTTTTTCCCTCCCTCATGGAGATTCCCACACTCCAAAATTGATGCCATATGCACTTGTGGTCAAGGGAAAAAATCCATCTGTTGTATTTTAGATTAAGAGAATGCATTTAATTAATACTAGCTTTTCTCTTTAAGAAAGCAGCCTTTTCTATGCTACTCTATTTTGTTATAGCTCTTTGTATGTCTTTCTAAGAAGAACCCCAAACAATGATGGTTGCAGAGAGCATGTAGGTGGAGTGGGATTGCATCTCCAGTGCAATTGAAAGAGAGAGAGAGAGAGAGAGAATTTTTTGAATTTAAAAATATCTTTTTATTACAGTAAATTTCAGTTTCAATTTCAAGTAATTTCATTACACCATTCTACAAAAAACATACACATTTACATATACAAAAATACACTTTATACTGTCATTTATAAACAATACTGTAAAATTCTCCTTTACTGCAAAAACATACCAAAACTTAATGTCCCTTCACAAACAGAACACAATACCTCTCTACAACACCATTTCATTTCAAATGATGAAAAATCATTCATTTCCTTGAAAAAATTAAAATCTGTAATTACTCTTGACTTAATTACATTGGAAAAAACCATTAGTACATCTTGTCCAGACATATTTTCAATCCTATTCTTCCTGCTGATGTAAATTGCCATTTTTGATTGTCCCAAAACAAAATTAAACAATTGACACTCAGAAGCCTTTCTCCTTACATATTTAAAACCACAAATAAACATTTGCATAGAGAACACTTCATTAAAAGACTTAAAAAAAGACTCTAGAACAATGAATAAAGGACAATCAGGTCTAATCTCAGGGTTCAAAACAGTAACAAAAGCATTAACAGCTAGAACCCCATGTAAGATTCTCCACTGTATGTCACCCCCTCTCTTTGGTAACGGTGGCTTATATAGTGCTCTCCATTGTGGTCTATCATCCCTACTTAAACCAAGGACATTACTCCATGGTGTATCGCTCCTATTATGTAAAACTTTTCTGTTAAAAACCTTCACACAATTTTTATACACATCTTTTACATTAAAAGAGTCAGCACAAAAACATATGTCTTTCCTTTCCAAAAAAAGACCTTCACACTCAACCATTTTAGGTGACAAAATTAACAAATGGAAAGGGTCTTCTTCATTTGGTTTTATTAGACCTTAACAAAAGTCTACAATGCTTCTCAACTCTTCTTCTTTAAGAGCTGACTTCCATTTCATTAAAAGTTGACAAACCAACCTCAAAGACTTAAACCCCAACTTTGCTGCAGTCCCCTCAATATTCTCAAAATCCGGTCCTGCAATATTTACCAGATGTCCCAAAGTCATACAACCTGCTTTAATTAAAAGTCCAGTATTTGCAGGAAAATGAGAACTATCCACCACTTTTTCAAAACGGGTTCTATGGATCAGTGGTTCTTGAAGTAACCAAAAAAGTGATCTTGAATTTTGTCCAATAGTAACATCAAACAGATTCCAGACTTTAAAAATGTTCTGATTAAAACAATTGGTGCATCCGATGTATCAATTTTCAGGGAGGCCATCAAAAAAAGAGACTTATCAAGACCTAAGCCTCCCAAGCTCTTCAAGATCTCGCAAGCAACAACCTTCCAGTTTGAATTAGGTAATCCATTTAAAAGTCTGTGAATAAAACGCATACGAAAAGCTGCAACTCTGCTTTGCACATTTATAAGGCATTGTCCTCCTTCATCCTTAGATAAGAATAACACACTTTGGGATACCCAGTGTAACTTCTCCCAAAAAAAATCTACTGAAACCTTCTGAATATCAGAAAGTAAATACAGAGGAGGATCCACACATGCTAAACGATGCCACAAAGAGGAAGCAACAAGGTTGTTAATAATTAAAGTACGTCCCCTGTACGACATTTTTGGAACCAACCACTTCCACTTATTTAGCCTTCCTTTTACTTTTTCCGGAACATCATCCCAGTTTTTTTTTAATACAGAGTCATCACCTAAAAAAACACCCAGATATATTCAAAACCTCTCTTAGACCAGGTTAAGCCATTTGGGAGCTTTGGTGTACCCTGTAACCAATGGCCGACCAAAATTGCTTCACTTTTGGCTCAATTCATCTTGGATGAAGATATTTCCTTAAAATCATTTAAAATATTTACCAGTGTATCAATGTCCTTTTGGTCACTAATTAAGACTACTACATCGTCAGCATAAGCTGACAGAGAAACAGTTTTACCGGAATAAGGTAAACATAAACCTTTGATGTTTTCTCTAACCTTGCATAAAAGAGGTTCTATTGCAATAGAGTACAACATACCAGACAAAGGACAACCTTGTCTTACACCTCTTTCCACTTTAATAGGAGCACATAAGCCACCGTTAACCTTAATAATACTTTCAATATCATTATATAAAACCTTTAATTTTTTCCACAAAGTTTTTTGTAAAACCAAAGGCTTCTAGAGTTTTTAACAGATATTGATGTTCAACCCTATCATAGGCCTTCTCCTGATTTAATGCGATTAGGCCAACATCAAACTCTTTCATTTTAGAAAGGTCAAAAATATCACGAATAAAATATATATTATCAAAAATAGACCTCTCAGGGATACAATATGTTTGATCAGAAGGAATCACCTGCTCTAAAACCTTCTCAAGTCTGTTAGCAAGGGCTTTAGAAAGTATCTATAGTCGCTACACAACACTGACACCGGTTTCCAACATTTGATTTCTGTGAGATCTCCTTTTTTTTAGTAAAAGGGTAAGAACAGCTCTACGGCAGCTTAAAGGCAAATGGCCATTTCTAAAATTATATCATTTAAAACCCTCAAGTAAATCTTCCCCCACCACAGTCCAGAAAACCTTAAAAAATTCTACTGGAAGACCATCTATACCTGGGGCCTTTCCATTCTCCATATTCTGAAGTGCTCTTTTCAGTTCTTCTAGATGTATCTCACCACCAAGATCCCCATGAGACTCAAAGGAAACTTGAGGTAAATTTTCTGAAAAAGAAAAACTTGTGTTTTGCTCTATTTTGAGCTCACATTTATAAAACTCTTTATAAAAAATGGCAATTATTTTACGAATTTCGTTAACATCAGTTAACATCTTCCTAGACTCAGATCGCAATGAATGAAAAAATCTTTTTTGACCATTTGTTTTTCTCCAGGCCAAAAAAGAATTTAGATGGTACATCCATCTAAATGGTCTGGAGATGATTGGTCAACATTTTGAAAACGTGACCTGACCAAGGCACCTTTTGCTTTCATCTCCAGCAAATCATTCAATTTGGATTTTTTCTCTGAAATACACCTCATAAAAGTCCAATCTCCAGTAGATTCTAGCTGTTCTTCCAATTTGGCGTGACATTTTTTGTATACTGTTGGCTTAACTGCTTGATTTGGGATTTTTCATAGTCCCACCACTGTTGTAATGAAGTAAACTGTGACTTTGAGTCTCTAAAGTCTTTCCAAAAAAAATAAAAAATGTCTTTAAATTCTTTATCACTCTTATCAGCATCCACATCCACAACTTGCTCTCCTTCAGCCACCTTTTGAAGTATTCGAACTGACCGTGGGAAACTCTGTTTCCACCAGTTTCTGCAGATGTATGTGCTCTAACCACTTCATCATTTTCACTTTTATCTGGGCATGTACGCACCAAATGCCCTGCTTTACCACATCCAAAACATCTCATTTTATCAGTGGTTGCATAAATCAAATAATCAAAATCATCCATCCGAAAGTTAAATGAAACGTCAAGCTCAGCGTTATCCTTTAGTACCATATATACATATCTCCTGAAGGAAACAATATGTTTCAGAAGTGGAGAAACATTTCCATTTTTTTTTATTGGTGAAACCAATTTTCCATAGCGAGACAGCATGTTTACTAAAAACTCATCCTTCACAAAAGGTGGCACATTTGACAAAGTCACTCTCTTAGAAGGCATTGAAAGCAGCAACACAGCAGTAAAAGCATCATTTATCACTAAACCACATTCCACTAACTCATTTGCCTTTTCCACAGTGCTCAAAAACATTACTATGGCATTGTTCATTCTAGAAGCCGATAACAAAGAATCAAAACCCACTACTTCACCTGCCGCTAGACAGCACTCCTATATACTCACTGCAGACGCCACTTTTACTCCATGACGCCGTGTGAGTAACTCAAAAACCTCCGAACCGGCAACCGCCATGTTTCCGAACAAACGGAACCCAGCGCGCCGAACAAAAAGACAACAAAAACTTTACTCAAACTAGACTATATTATCCAACTTTAGTAGAGAAAAGGGATAGAAAAGTTTGAAAACACACCTGCACACTCGTTCTCACATCCACTCGCTCCACCACGCTCGCGCATGCGCACAGACGGAGAGAGAGAGATACACAATTACATTTTTTTTCATTCCTCCTTTCACTGGGCAATATCCTCTTTTCAATATAGAAGACATGAACAATCAAAAGCTTTTTATGTCCCACAAGCCTCTCTGATCCAAGGTCTAAGACATCTGCAGTTAGTTTACTGCAGTGTTGGGGAGAAACTAACTAAAAGTAGTGATTATATTAATGTAACCACGTAACCATGAATTAAGAAATGTATAGAGGTTTGGAACAACATGAGGGTTATCAATTTGCAATACTCTAGACTAGCTAAAAATACATAAACAGAAATACTGAATAAATAGTCTTTTTTTAATTCGATTTAACCGTTTTCTTGACATTGAATGAATTACTCTAGCATTCAAAAGTTTGAGGTCAATAAGAATTTTTTGAAAGAAATTAAAGGGGACCTATAATGCCCCTTTTACAATATGTAATGTAAGTCTCTGGTGTCCCCAGAATGTGTCTGTGAAGTTTCAGCTCAAAATACCCCACTGATCATTTATTANTAACGAGCTGATGATCTGAATCAGGTGCGTTAAATAAGGGATACATACAAAATGTGCAGAGCAGTGGGTCCCGAGGACTGGAGTTGAGAAACACTGCTATAATGCCCCTTTTACAATATGTAATGTAAGTCTCTGGTGTCCCCAGAATGTGTCTGTGAAGTTTCAGCTCAAAATACCCCACTGATCATTTATTATAGCTTGTCAAATTTTTCCCTAATTGGGTGTGAGAAAAAACACGCCATTTTTGTGTGTCCCTTTAAATGCAAATGAGCTGCTGCTTCCTGCCGCTTTCCAGAAGAGTGTGGAGCTTTAACAGCTCACGCTTTGGTCGCTCAACAACAACAACAAAGCTGGAGAATCTCACACAGCCAAAATGACGATTGTCTGTAACGGTGTTCAGCCTTACATTGTTCAAACCGGAGTCTGACAATGATGGAGAGACTCAAGAAGAAGTTACAACTTTTAGAATGCAACTGGAGTTTTCTGAATGGTTAGTGGATAAATTTATGTAGTTGCTGTGGAGTTGATTCAACTCATCGACTAGCTTGTGCCGTCATGTTAATCTTTTGTGCAAATCCAGCGTTGAATTGACCCTCGTTTGTGAAGCAGTCCGGCGTAAAATGACGGCATGGCAACAACACTGAGCTACAACAACTCTTCCTCTTCTCTAAAGCAGCACAACATGGCCTCGCCCCCTTTGTTGTGTGTTCTCGGGGGCAGGGTTTATGTAAATTTTAGGGTTAGTGATGTCACTAACCTGGGAAGAAACACGTTGTAGTCCCTACCAGCCATTTGTTGTAGTCCTTAAACAGCTAATTCTTTAAAAGAAAATGGCTCCCTTTGCATTGAACTTTGAGTGTTGTAAGTTTGCAGATGTTGTTTATGCTCAAACAGCAACATTACACACTAACTAAAGTTAAAAAGGTGACATCATAATCATGCATTAAATTGATCAAAAATGACAGTAAAAACTTACATTGATACAAAAAAGTTGTTTCAAATAAATGCTGTTCTTTTTACCTTTCAACTCAAAGAATCCTGATGTATCATGGTTTCCACGAATGTATTATGCAGCACAACTGCTCAACATTCATAAAATTATGTATTAGTATATAAGTACAATATTAAAATTATTTCTATAGGATCATGTGAAGCTGAAAACTGGAATAATGGCTTCTGAAAATGTAGCTTTGCCATCACAGGAATAAATTATATATATATATATATATATATTTTAGAAAAATTACTGTTTTTACTGTTTTTAAATATAGCCTTGGTGAGCATAAGAGACTTCTTTCAAAATCATTATACAGTCTTACTGCCCCAAAGTTTTGAATTTTAATCATTTTAAGTATTTTATAATCAATGTTTCTCTCATTTTGTCAGCCAGCTTGGATGGTTGTATTTATTGTAATTTTTTCTGTCTTAACACACTGTTTGGGCTCGCATATAAATGATGAACATTTTATGAACATGAACAACATTTACACTGGTGGATCATGTTTTGATGAACACAGGGTCATTTGGACTGTGTGCTGTCGGGCCTTTGATCCCCAGGAAGCAGACAAACCCTGTTCCGGAGAGCTGTGGCCAACTTCTGTCAGGATCCTGAAAGGCCAAGCACATCAGCATGACCCATCATAGGGGGAAGGTCATTAGTATGGTTCATTGGGGACATTATAAAAGTCATGATGGTTTTTGTGATAACCTTGACCTTCTGATACAGTAATTTTAACAACATTTACTGTAGAATTGATATCTGTTTGTGAAACAATAGCATTAGTGATCAGTGTTTCATTTGGGAATTTCCAGGCCTTTAATACTGACTCATTTTATATGTAGGAGGTGATATATTGGCAAACACCATCTCGGTCAAATTAAGTTTTAAAGGATGTGTTTCATTAGAGGTTTGGTACCATGGCTGTTCAGAAGTTCTTAAAGAGATCATTCACCCAAAAATGTAAAGTCTGTCATCATTTACTCACCACCATGTCCTTGCAAACCTGTATGACTTTCTTTCTTTTGCAAAACATTAAAGAAGATATTTTGATAAATGTCCTACAGTGGAAGTCAGTGGTCACCAAAACTGTTTGGTTTGCAATATTCTTCCAAACTCCTTTTTTTTTTTTTAGCAGCAGCAGCAGAAAGCAAGTCATACAGGTTTAGAATGAAAGTTAATTGACAAAATTCTCATTTTAGGTGAACTGTCACTTTAAAAATGTGCCTTTTCCGTTGCTGTCATTAACCATTATCGCATTATCTACATAAAAGCCCAAAAGGCTTTGTTAGTGTAGTGTTTGTATGCTTACAGGACCTGAAATAATCTATCAAATATTTACTGTGTTTTTATTCAGCACTGTTTCTTTTGTTAATAAATGCATCTTTTATATACATGCCATTCAACCATGTATATTTTTTGTGCCACTCTTTGTACTGCTCACTAAAGAGGCATGATCCCTCTGGCAATACATATGAAGCACCACTGTAGACTTGAAGCCCTTGTTATTTTCAACCAGTGTGTCTGTTGTTTCAGCATTCATTTCATCATTTTTCTCTATAACACAAAGTCGCAGTGAAGTGGAAATGTACTGTCAGAAGTCCATTAACTCAAGGACTGTGGACTATTATGGGTACAAGGTCTTTCAAATGCAGGTTTATGAAAATCCTCTTGTGTATAATTGGCATTTTTAAAAGTTGATATATGGCGTGTTTACTTGGCTTCTATGTATTTATTATGCAGTCATCTCTAATTTGCTGTAGAGAAGAACAGAAAATGAGAAAAGCT
>RJVU01016332.1:366305-379233 GCA_003731715.1 Anabarilius grahami | reverse complement strand
CACCTTTTGAAGAGCCAATTACCTTTTGATAAAGACATTGCCTGGCCATATTTTCAATTGATATCTGCTTGTTTGTTTGTTTGTTTGTTTGTTTGTTGGTTTGTTTGTTTAATGTTTTTGCTTGCATATTTGTTTTATGTATTTTTTTAATTTTTTTTAATTTTTTTTATTCATTTATTCCTTTTTTTTGAACACTGGTTATATTATTGAATTGAGAATTTAGTTTTTTTTGTTTTTTTGTTTGTTTTCTTATTATTTGTACTATGATGGCAAACATCTCAACTCTCTCATACTTATATGTCAATAGGCTTCGATGGAAAATGAATTTTCTGTGGTGATTTCGGCTGAATTCAACTGAATGGATTTAAACTTGGTAAAACAATGTTAGGAGTACTAAACTCTTATTAGTAGCTTAAAGCTTTTTCAGATTATTCCAAATAATACATAAACACACAAGGGGATGTGTAGAACTTATGGAATTTTTGGGAATAGGATTTTAAATGCAGTAGCACTCTTTTTCCTTGCCTTGCCAATGAAAAGACTTGCTGAGCAAGTCTTTTCTTTGATTTGGAACAATTTATTAATAAAAGCGCTATACAAATAAATAGAAATTTAGTTGGATTTTCTCCATGTTAATAAACAAAGTGAATCTGATGCTAAGCTCATAGAGAAAACCCTGAACACCAACATCAGACAGAGGTCTAACAGGTTAAAATGTGTTAAAGTGAACCTCCATTTGCAGGCGGTCAGATCTGTACGAAAACAAGTTTCATGTGACCGGCCTGCAGACATGTCCCTTGGTTAAAATACACAGTTGTTGTTGTTTTCTGCCCTTCTATCGCTCTCGCTGTCTTCACAAACCTACTTCTTTTCTCTTCTGTGTTCTCTGGCAAATATATCTGAAGCCTTCTGAAGTCTGTTCTCTGCATTCACTTTCATGTGTTGTTCTGCAGACCTTTCTTGCAGTCAGCTCAAAACAAAGAGACCAATCCAGAAGCATGACCTACTTAAATTCCTCATGCTAACAGGACACTGTTGTTTCCAACCACTTTAAACATGATAGATCTCACAGCTATCCTGTAATGTTGTAAATAATTTGCCCTTGTAGGCAGAGCATACTGGAGGACCATCTTGCATCCATTTGGATGTGTATCTGTGATCTGTGTTGCCATTTGGCTGGCTGTTAGAAAGTATGAGCCCAACTCCAAAGCTCTGTTCTGAAACCAAGTGCACGGCCTATGTAGGCAGCATTTTAAGGTATCGTAGACATATCATGACATGAAGTCTGTTTTAAAAGACAAGCAGCATTTGTTATACGTAATTGTTGATTTTATATAAAACAAGCATTACTCCAGTCTTCAGTGTCACATGATCCTTCAGAAATCATTCTGATGTGCTGATTTGGTGCTCAAAAACATTTCTTATCAATTTTGAAAACAGTTGTGCTGCTTAATGTTTGTGTGGAAACTGTGATACTTTTTTTAGGGTTATTTCAGGGTTCTTTGATAAATAGAAAGTTCAAAAGAACAGCATTTATTTGAAAAGTCATTTTATTGTCACTTTTGATCAATTGAATTAGTCCTTTCTGAATAAAAGTATTAATTTCTTTAAATATATTCTTACTGACTCCAAACTCTTGAACGGTATTGTTGTCGTGTTAGTCAAACTCAGCTGCAATCAAATGTAAATGTAGTCTTTGTTGTCTTTTGTGTTAGGAATGCTATTTATGGCACACAGAGTTAATGCCTATGCAAAGCATTTCAAAATGAAATATAGCTGCAAGCAGCGATGGCGGGCCCAAGCCCGGTTGCACCGCCAACCCGGTGGCTTCAGGGCAACTGTGCACAGCAGGCAGTAGGCATTTAAAAGGGGTAAACATAAAAGGACTATGTCAAAGTTATTTGAATACACCACATTTACTGCAGCAGCTGGCAGGGGGGCAGGGGGGGGTGAAAAAATCCACATTCAAACCAAAATATCGGACTTCCTGTTGGTCAGAGCTAATGACTGTAAATTAGAAAGTTGTCTTGCTTAATGAGAACAATGTGTGTACCGAGTTTGGTGACTGTAGGTTAAACTAACCCCCCACTTTTTTCAAAAGGTGGCGCTATAGAGGCCCTCCTTCCTGCCCATTTCTGAGGCTTTGCCCATGTCTACTGGATGACAATCCTGACTTATGAGTCGAGTTTCATGCAATTTGAAGTATGCTAAGTGTCTCAAACCCATCCAAAACAAATATTGAAGTTTGATCTGTTGCTATGGCAACAGTGTTTGAAAAATATTTTAAAAAAATTTACAGGTCTTCATTCGTTATGTCTTGACATTATTCTAATGAAGTTTCAAGCAAATTGGGTAAAAATTAGAGGGTGATCTTAAAGCATTTTGGCTGACTTCCTGTTGAGCCGTATAACTTAGAGCATGAAAGTTGTTCGGCCCGATGAGGTCTATATGTGTACCAAGTTTCATACAAATACATGCAAGCATGTTTGATACATGGACCAAGTTTTCGGACACCATTCAAGGGGGTGCTGTCGAGCCCCCCTGCCATGCCCGGGTCCCATCCTTTGCGGCGTCCTAATGGCCGCAGATTCCAATGTGTGTGCCAGTTTTTGAGCACGTTAAGGCCCCCAAAAAGCCCCGGATGACGGAAAAAAAATTATTCTCCTCAGAAAAACAAAAGGGCCCTGCGCCTGAGTGGCTTGGGTCCTAATTACATATGAGGTTCCATTTCAGGAACTTCCTTAGAAGGTGCAGCTGCTTATGTAAGTCATATGCATCAAGGCAGCTCACTAGGTTTTGGAGCAGAGCCCAAGTCTCAGTGTAAGTGGTCGACCTGTATTGGCCATGTATCTAGAGAACAGGGTGGCCAATGGCTAGTTGTGATGTTGGCCACATTTAACTCTAAAATATTCATTTAATAATAAACAATGCAACCTTCTCAGAATTGATGAAATTAACATTTAATGTTTGTCTACCCTAAAAAACAACATTGTGGATTTTTCATTGATTGGGTTGTCTGTTGATTTTGGTATAGTGACAAAAGTCTAATCTGCCATATGGGCACAGATATTGGCTACTGGTAACAATTTCAAAATGGCCAAATATTGGCTGTTGGACTGGTTGGAAAATCACAAATGAGCTCATTTATTTGTAAATATCTTATTTGTTTTCCTAATGCAGAGCAAATTGAGTTTTCTGCATCTCAGATTTTTCTTCTTAGAAAAACACCCAAGTAATCTCACTTGTCTTATCTAGATCAGTGGTTTTCAAACCTGGTCCAGTGCATGTTTTGTATGTCCTGTTATCTGACATGCTCATTTCAGTTCATGGATCTCTCTGCTAATGTGCTGCTGATGATGTGAATCAGGTGTGTTTAATAACAGAAACATATAAAACATGCAGTGATGTGGATCTGCACAACCAGGATTGAAAACCTCTAGAGTTTCAGAAGAGGTCTCGATGATGGTGACACCGAAGTCTGCAATCACAGGACAGGAATTTTGAAGTGTTTTTTATGAATTTTATACTTAATGATGGTCTTGTTTATCTCTAATTTCATTCCTCTAAGGGGATTTTTGGAGAAACATCTGAGACAAAGTTGATAAGCAACAGAACATTATGCCTCATGAGCTATGAAAGAACAACCTCCGGGCGATAGTTTTCCTCTGGGTATCATCTGTCACTGCTCTCCATGTGCCACTGAACTGTACACTTGAAGTCAGCTGCTAACAACTGTGAAAAAGGAGCTTTAGAAAAAAGAAGAATACAACAACATCTCATAGAAGTTGCTTCCTGGTGCTGATAGTGTAATGCATGTGATAACGAGCAGCCAGATCTGTGTGTTCTTTGCCTGTTGCATGAAGCTAGTTGAACAAACTGAGTTTCAGAGTTTGTTCAAGTAGCTTCAAAACCAAACAAATCCAATCTGGTTTAGATCAGGTTAAGCAGGCTCACAACGCTCTGTGTAAATGTTCTCTGTCAACTCAGGGTTAAATCTAGGTTTTGTGAATAACTCTATAGCGCATTCTCCTGAAAGTGTGACATGCTACGAACAGCCAATCACACAGAGCACAGAGAGCGTCAGTTTGATTCACTTTTCGTGTGAGAGCTGGTGCAATTTACTTCTCTGTTGAAGATGAAGAGATTGTTATGAAAAATATCATGAATTTAAACGCATTTACAAGGCAGGAATAAACACTGTTACTGCAGTGAGAGTTTGAGAAGGAATGAAAATATCTGACTCAACTGAATTTAAATAGTGTATGAGTTCACAAAGAGCTCAAAAGAACACACAAGCTTACTCAGTTTAAAAGCTTATATATTATATATAACATATAAATTAGGGCTGTCAAGCGATTCAAGTTTTATTACATGTGGCGATTAATGAAGTGAATTATTCACAAATTAATCGCACATCAAATTTGGTTGAGAAATTACCCCCAAAAGATCATTTAAAGTCATTATTGTGTTAAATGAGAAAAACAACAAATAGAATTACAAAAAAGCTTTAGAAAGAACTATTATATTTTATTCACAATAGAATTTATTACATATAAACTTTTTAGCTACAGCATGATGGTGAGTAAATGATGACAGAATTTTCATTACAATTTTCATTGAACTATACATTTGTTTTTGTTTTTATTAATATGGAATATGACTTTTTTTTTTTATTGAAATACTCCTAAATAAGAAACTAAAACTGCCAGTAGGTGGCGGTAAATGTCTAAATGAGTAAGTCATTGAGTCATTCATTAATTTGATTCGTTCAAAACACAAATTCATTCAGAAACACCGCTCTGAGATGCACAATCGTACTTGTTATGAATGGAGACTCAGGCAGGGGATCCAAATGCAGCGTTTTATTAAGGTAAGCGTGGTCGTACAGGCTGGGTCGAACGGGGGCAAACGGGAACAGCAGAGGGCAGACAGAATCGTAATCCAGGTACAGGCAGAGGTTAGGGCTGGCAGATATCACTCACAGGTCGGTATACAAAGCAAGGATCAGGACAGGCAGCGACGGGTCAATAAACAGGAAACAGGCAGGATCAGTAACAAGAAACAGGTAGACAGGGAATACAGGTAAACGCTCGGAAATGACAACAACAGTTAATCAAGACTTCGCCGTGAGGTGGTGTGTGTGTGAGTCCTTTATAGTCCTGTTAATGTGCTGCAGCTGGGTGTGGTGATTAGTGATGTGTGCAAGGCTGTATGTGGCAACAGGTGATTGGTGTGAAGTGAACATGTAACTGACAGGGAGGATTGTGGGAAGTGTAGTCCGGAACTGACAGGAACAGACGGTGAACATGACAGTACTGCTATGGCTTTATAGGTAACAAAAACAGACAATATTGTGTCTAAAATATAACGCAATATTAACTTTTTATTTATTGAACTCTTTTATTTTTATATTAAAAAAAATATATATATATATATAATNATAATATGGCGAGTGGCTTTATTGAATCAGAAATATGTCACTTTTGCTCACAGCTGATGAGTCCCGTTTTGGTTTGCAATCTCCAACCCAGAATAAAACCTGCACTGGAGCAAGTTAGCCGTGTAGCGTAAGTTACCATGCCGATGAACACTGCTAAAAACCAATCCACCTTCTTCTTGAGCCTAAAAAATCTGAGTTTGCTCAAACTAATCTCAAACTTACCTAGACAGGCCAGAAACTGAAACCAGCTTCACACATCAGGCCACTGATGAGTCATTAGTGTGCATGCACTGTTGTATTTTTAGGACACTGCTTGATTGGTTTGTGACATTTAGAGCTCGTTACTGCCTTTTTTACTTAGATGAACCTCAGATGACCTGAACTGGGGAGGCTGTTGGATGTGTTTCTCTAAGCATCATGTGTCATAGCCACAAAAAGTCTTTTCAACCCATCCTCAAGGAGGTTTTTTAAGTGCGTCATGAATGCATAAAACCAGGCACTTGTTGAATAACTTCAGTGATTATAAACAACATCCAACCTTAGCATAATGAGCAGTACAGTCATTTGAATAAAGCTAATCATTATGAGGGTGATGACATTCATTAAAGACTCACATTTACCGAAGTTTAATAGTGTGATTGCGGTTGCCGTCTCCTAGCAACAGTTTGTTCCAGTCGTCATAGAGAATTGTATTTCCTAGTGGAAGACCATTGTCATTGGGGTAACCCTGGATTTTCCAGCTGAAGACTGGAGAAAAAAATCTCTGGCAAATGAAAATGTTGGTACTAAAGGCTGAAATAATATAAGGATGAGCTGATGGGTGTCAACACTGATGGAATGCCGTGTACATCTGCCTGTCATGGTGAATTTGAGTTATGGACACAGCAGGATTGGGGATTCCATCTCAGATCCCAAAATGTCTTAGGTCTGATTTACATCCACAGTAAGAGGAACAGAATAACAATGGTAAACAGTACATGGGTTTCAAATGAAACTGCTCAGTTTGAGAAAAGATCATCAGTGCTGTCATTTTACATTGAATTAAGGATTTTTTTTTTTTTTTTTTTATCTAGATGCAGAACACTATTCCACTGGTATGCCACTGAGTGGAATGGAAGTGTTAAACTGAATAACTATAGAGTGTATACAAGTCATGGGGTCTTATTTACTAATAATTGTGTTGATTATTTGTATTTATATGCACTGGAGAATTTCTCACAAAAATACATGCCTAATTCACAACACATGCATATGAATTTGTTTTTACCCTGTTCTAATGTTAATGAATTTGGAGTGTTTTAATGAGTGACAATTTAAATGATAGTAATTTGCATAAAACACTCCTATTTTAGGTTTTTTCCACACAGCCTTTCCAATATAGCCTTTCATCACTCTCAGCAAACATATGACGCTCTGTAAAAATATGCTCTTGCCTGAGAGCACACGCAGCAAGATCCCCAAACAACAGCATATTTATTTATTGATTAATCATGATTTTCTCTGTGAAAATGTACACAGATTTCACACACAAATGAGTGCATTCACAATTGGTGAATGAAACCCATTGTCTTTGATTACTCTTGCTTTTTGCAGTTTGGTCAATTGTTAAAGGGTATAGTTCCCCCAAAAATGATGTTCCAAACCTGTATGAATTTCTTGTGTGGAAAATAAACAAAAATGTTTTGAGAAATGTTAGTAACCAAACTAACTTGTTTCTACCGAGCAGTACAGTATGGTACGCAATTTTAGCTGTTTCCATTGTCAGAAGTTGTGAATGGTACCCTAAATCCGAACCGTACCATACCACTATTTTGGGACCCTTCCGTTCATAAAATTACATTTCTGAGTGGTCACCCATAGCCAAGTTTTGCTTTTGTTATGGATGCGTAGCATCAGTTGATATTCTCTGTTGATGTATGGAATACAGTTACAGCAAACAATGACTAAATCCATCCACTAGAGAGAAGCATCCTTTCCATTTTTATCACCTTTGCTTCTCTACAAAGATAAGGGAGAGGTTCCCAAGAGCCTCAGTGCTCTGTTTTACAAGATGCATCCTTGGAAATCTTCCAGTTTCTTTCTCCCAGTGAATGTATGATTTCCTTGAAGTTTTCTGTATGCAAGATTCACAAGTGTCCGATAAGCTAGTACTGTATGCTTGTTCAAGGTTATATTTTAGCAGTAGTCTGATGCTGCCTATAGATTAGAGCTGCACGATTCTGGATAAATTGAGAATCACGATAAAGATCACAATTCTGAATGGACAACTAAACAAAATAACATGTCATTTACTAGAGGTTCTGACAAAATGTTAATTGCTGTAGTCTTTTTAAAAATGTTGAATTGATTTTAATTAATTATTTTTAAAAATGGATTAAATGAATGATTCAATGACTGTTCTGCTGTGATCATACTTGTCAAAGATTTAATAAACAGCCGAATCATTGCCATTATAGGAATAAGGTCTTGTGGATGCTTGAATCGAGATTGTGAATGTGATCTTTTAACGATTAATGGTGCAGCTCTACTTTTAGATGCAATATATCCTACAAATTGTCTACTTGTATTATTAAACAACATTTTTTGATGTCAACTTGATGGACACTACCATTCAAATGTTTGGGGTCAGTAAAAGAAAAAAAGAAAGTAATACTTTTATTCATTTTATTAAATTGATGATTTCTATTTCACATAATTCTGCAACATTTCAGTTTTCTATTCATCAAAGAACCCTTAAAAATTTTTTTCAAAAAAGATATTAAGCAACAAAACTGTCAACATTGATAACAGTAAGAAATGTTTGAGCACCAAATGAACATATTAGAATGAATTTTTTTTAATTATTATTTTGTGAAGGCTCATGTGACACTGAAGACTAGAGTAATGGCTACTGCAAATTCAGCTTTGCCATCACATGAATAAATTACATTTAAAAATACTTTAAAATAGAAAAGTTATTTTAAATTATTTCACACAAAAGACGTTGTTCTTCAGCAGTTCTTTGGGGTGGTTGAGGTGCTATAGCACTTCTACCATATAAAGAACCTGTTAAGCCCCTGTATAGTTCTTTAAAGGTTCTGTAACTCTCTCTTAGTCTCTTAGTTTAGTTGGGAAAAGGATTAAAAATGACATAAAATACAGTGTATTTTCTGAAGATAAGGTAGTTCTCAACTTTTTTGTCCCCAAGGTCCCCCATAAGGAAATATTCCAGGGCCCCCACACAAGACTTTTTGACCTCAGAAAAGCATAAAAGTCATTCAAAACAGCTTTTGCCATTGTAGTAAATTCCCATTCATAGCAAACATATGAGAGTGGAGTAACATATCTAAAGTTTAAAGAGGAGAATGGGTTGGTGGTGGGATGCAACAACACAGTTCGGATACTGAGAGCTGTCAGTTGCAGTTTAAATTATGTGGAAGGAGGAATACAGTTAGAGGATGAGAGAAAGCGAAGACATGGTGATTGGCTGTAGTCTTTGAATGAATGTAAACTTAAGGCTCGAGTGTAGGAGGTGTTTGTGAAGTCATTTATATACCGAAATTGTCACAAACGTCAATAAAAAGTCTATATTCATATATTAACTGCTTTTGTGTTAATTATATAGACGAATAATTAGGCTATATCTTTTGTGACTGAAGGATTCTGTAAGTAAAGTTTTCACCTATGACAAAGGTGCTGTGTAGCAACTTTAAAGATAGGTTCCCCTATGATTACAAGCCAATGAACCACTTTTATTGCAATTTAGCACCATTTTTGTTTAGTGTATTTATTTATTTTTTTATCAAATAAATGCCACCGTGGTGAGCATGAAAGACTTTCAAAAACATTAAAAAATCTCATCTATACCACAAACTTTTTAACTGTAATCTGCACAAACTGTCAAAAGCACTTGATATTGGTCTACTTATAAACCGTATACAATTATGATGATTAATTTCTGACTTTATTTTACATCTATGTGGTATGGCATTGATTGGGTGATATACCTAATTTTCATGTATTAACATTTGTCTCTTGCTTACATCTGAATGATGTGGATGGAAATTGGATTTAAGAGCCTCACTATAGTGACATCAAAGGGCTGCCAAAGCCCAGAGCCACATGTGGTTGGTGTTTGCTGTGGCTATATTTGGAGATGTGTATGCTTTATTTGTTTTGATGTGGAGGATGAAAAATTGAAAATGCTTTCTCTCTCTCTCTCTCTCTCTCTCTCTCTCTCTCTTTCTCTCTCTCTCTTTCTCTCTCTCTCTCTCTCTCTCTCTCTCTCTCTCTTTCTCTTTCTCTTTCTCTTTCTTTTGCCAATAGGCCTAGTGGTCCTCTTCAAAGGTGTGACTCAGAATGTGACATTTAGGACCCTTTCAAAATCAGAACTGTATGGATCACACTAGTGTTATTGTGAGAGTACTCTGAAGGTCTCTGTGCTAAATTCACAGGGAGAAGTGTCCTTCAAAAAGACATGGACATTTCTCATGTGTATTGTCATCTTTTAATGTTTTACCGAAACCTCTTTTTACATGATCAGTATAAAGCCTTGTAGACAGATAACTGTGTTTTAGAGCTGACTCTGGGGATTTCAGCTTGCTACTGTCATGACCTTTCTATTGTGTGAGGTCACATGAGCTTCATCCCATGAAAAAGGGAACACAAGGCAGAGTTCAAAAGACATTTCCTGGAAGAGGGCGAAATGGTGACAAAGTGTGACAAATATTCTTTTTAATGACAAAGGTTTGCTCTTCATATTGTAGTCACATATTCTTTATATACAGTACATACTTCATGTATGATGAATGCCATAGTTCTTTTTGGCATTGTTGGGGAACAACTTTGAAACTGAAAAGGCTATTCAAAGATATTGCAGTTAACACTACCAACAAAAAGTAGGTAAACTACATTGATGCAATTTAAACTAGAGGTCGACCGATATTGGATTTTACAGATACTGATAACTAGGTTGGAACATACTTGCCGATAACCGATTAATCAGCTGATAGTTTTTAAAGGGGTCATGAACTGCGTTGTTTTATTGTTTTATAATGTTTCCTGGGGTGCACTTACAATGTTAGTATGCTTTTTACATCCAAAATTGTCATCATTTATAAATAAAAGTCATTTTTCCTACCCTGATTTTAGCCCTCTGGTTTGAACGCTCTGTTTTAAGGGGCGTGCCTGTTGTGAGACTTCAGTGTAAACGCCCACTGCTGTGATTGGCTAACATCTTTCCATTTGAAATAGCCAAGTGTTACTCTCTCTTTTAGCACGTTTTTACTATTACAGCTCTCAAGGTTAACTAATCGTGAAAAGTGTTGCATTACAATTAGATCTATGGCATTATATTTAGATAGTGGCATGAAAGGTTGCAGAGATAAACACTGTGTAGCCGATCAGACATGTTGAGCGCATGAAAGCAGTGATTTCGTCATTGCAACTCAATTTCTGCACACTAACAAATGCTTTCATCTTCACTAACAGTGCAAACACGATATAACTGAGAGATTCGTTGCACGTCAGTCACTGATAAACTCACGCTGTTTGATTGACAGCTTCAGCGCGTGCTGCTCCAAGGATTGCAAAGGGAGCTTTCTTTGATCGCTTTCTTTGTATAATTTAATCACTGTTAAATAACAGATTATTTTCATCCTACTAAGAGAAACAACGTAAGTTGACATTTAGTCACGGGTTTGATTTACTGACACACAGACAAAGAACATCTGACTGTAGCCTGAATCATTACATATCAGATCAGGCATTAGAATTAACACAGTTACTTACATGTTGTCGCATTACTGTCGAGTCCAGGCACTGCACAATATTTTGTAATCCTCAACGCCATGTTTATTGCTTGGTAGCTCGATCTGGTTTAGCACCATGTAGGCCTATGTTACTTAAGCTACCTATTCTATTGCATGTCATGCGCAAATCGCTGGGCGGGGCTAAACAAGCAGTGATGAAGTAGGCGTTGATCTTCTTCTGCTGAGGTGGTGCTTGCTGCCCTTTGAAGTCATAGATCTCCACTTTGTAAATCCTGTCGTTTGCTGGGTCTGGTGTCAATTATAGCTTTTATTGGACTAACAAGGAAGTTTCCAGCTCTAAAACATACAGGATATTCTTAAAGTATGATGACCTCTAATATGTCAAAAGCTCAAGGAAAATTTGATTTCTCAGTTCATCTCCCCTTTAACTCCCTCGGGTCGGTGGTCACGCCGGCCACCTCGGTTTTTTTCTTACCAGTGTGAAAGAGACTCAAAATACTCCGTCAATGTTGCACATACAATTAAGAGTTATACACCATTTTAATCTGTGGAATATCTTCTTTTATTTGTGTTCACTCAGAGTAACAACAAAATGTTGTGCTTTTTGCAAAATAAAGAAAACAAACATGATGCGTGATCTCTCGTCTCCCTCTGAACGAACTCCAATCTGATAGTTCTCCGAAAATGACTTAGTGAATACTAATCACAAAAAAATTTGACTTATGTCTAAAAAACTTTGAAATGTCAGGTTTTAAACCGTGTAAGTCAAATTGAAAAAAGAATTCTGTGTTTATGTAATCTGTATGAAAAGAGACACATGTCAGACGCTCGTGATTCAGCTCATTATCCGCTAATGCGGCCACGCCCACGGAACGAGCGCTATTCAGACCAAATTCTGAGGCAATACATGTATACATCGTCTCAATCGTGTATTTATTGTCTTCAAAAGTGTTTTGAATAGCCATAGTTAGCGATCTCTGGAAGCCTGTTACTTCCTGGAATGTCACATGGCCTATTCTTCTTTAGGAGATATTTGTGGACTAAAGGTGTACAGAGCGCCCTCCGGCTGCGAGTATGAATTGAAAACACAGTATCCAGCACTCATAGTGATGACAATAAATATTGAATAAATATTACTCCTCTGTATATGATGTATCCATCAATATTTCTCCAAATGTGCATGCTTTTAAGCTAAAAGCCTATATGAAATGCCATAGAGGTAACATAATTGTTCAGACACTTTGCATCACAGAAATACATTATATTTTAAAGTATATAATAGAATACCATATTTTAAATTGTAATAATATTTCACAGTATTGCTGTTTCTTCTGTATGTTTGATATACACCATGATGAGCTTGAGACATGATCACAGAGGGTTTTTTCACAGCCTACCTGACTGAAAGTGCCTCATTATTATGCAGCTCATTAGAGGTTCTTTATGCGATTCTTTTGTCTTCTCAGGTGTAAATCACCCATTATTCATGATGATTCATGCCTCCATGCATACTGTATTCCTTCAAAAACACAAACATGTACATACATGTTCCTCACATATTATTGTAGCCTAGTTTGTGCAATGACACTTTTTTACACTTGTGTAATGACACTTTTTCCATTAATATGTTTATGAACAACTGAAAAAAGCACAAATGTCAGGGCATGTCAAAACTTCTCTAGGCCCCGAAAATCCAGAGGGACAAAATGGATACTGGATAAAAAAATAAAAATAAAAA
>RJVU01016332.1:343674-366135 GCA_003731715.1 Anabarilius grahami | reverse complement strand
TATGTGTGAGTACTGTGTGTAATTAATATGTATATATAAATACACACAAATTAATGTATATATTTAAGAGAAATATGTTATTTATGTACAAAATATTTTTATTTATATATAATATAAATTTTATAAAAATATATATAAATACATGTAAATATTTCTCAAATATATACATGAATGTGTTTATTCATGTAAACATGAATAAACATATACATGAATTATTATATATATATATATAATAATTACACACAGTACTCACACAAATTATGCAAACTCAAACTTTTATTTTGTATGTGATTAATCACGATTAATCGTTTGATAGCCCTACAAAAGACATTCAAATGGAAACAAAAAGTAACACTGAAAATGTTAAAATTAACAAACTATAAATGAACACTACATCTAAAGCATTTATTAATCCTAAATTTTGCCATTTCTGCAACAGTCATGCTTAAAGATGATCATCTTTAAATATCTACAGAGAGAACTGAAGTATTATAAATGTATATTATATGTAGCCTATAGTCTCTTACTTTCTTTGCCTCTATTTTAGAACACTTGATGATCATCTAATCCAAATACCAAAATATGTATTGCAGTGATGATAAAGAAATGAAATTGGATGCGTTTCTGATTTATGTTTCTGTCGGCTGCATGAACTTATTTGCTTTCACACGTCACTTTATGCAACTTCGCTGGCTAATGAAAGCAGAAAAGTGACCAGCTGAATATACACTAGTGCAAATAGATGAAAACAACCGTGTCATTAAACATTTGGTACGGATTTGCGTGCATTTTGTCATATTGTTTTAAAAAGTTTGAGATGAGCCTGATTGCAAACTTAGGGTAGCCTAGTACTGCTGTTCTTTCTCTGCTAATGCAGCATCTAGTCCGCAAATTAATTACTTTATAATGATATGACAGCCTGTACTGTAGTGTACTGTATTCATACCATTTCGCTGTCAGTGTTTTAAATGCGTATTTGAAGTGTCCGCGATCTCCTGCCGTGTGTGCTCTCTGAGCAGCGCACAGCCTCACGTGTCAAAGTAAACAACAGCGCAGTTTTAGTATTTATTTGGCCTCTAGAGGCCACAATTTGGGGTTGCCAATGTTTTTAATGAATGAAGTTTCTTACTGTATGCTCACCAAGGCTGCATTTATTTGATAAAAAATTGAATAAAAAAAAATTTATATTGTGAAATATTACAATTAAAAATAACTTTTCTATTTTAATAATTTAAAATATAATTTATTCCTGTGATGGCAAATTTAAATTTAGCATTCATTACTCCAGTCTTCATTGTCACATGATCCTTCTGAAATCATTCTAATGCTGATTTGGTGCTCAAGAAACATTTCTTATTATCAATGTTGCTGCTTAATAGTTTTTGTGGAAACTGTGATACATTTTTTGTCTGGATTCTTTTATGAATAGAAAGCTCAAAAGAACAGATTTTATTTCAAAACTTTTGTAACATTGTAAATGACAGTTTTGATCAGTTATGAATGTGTCCTTCTGAATAAAATAATTTATTTATTAAAAAAAGAAATCTTACTGAACTCAGACTTTTGAACGGTAGTAATCTGAAAAGAGCTTGTAGTTAGTAGCATTACTATTTTTAGATGGTTTATCGCCAGCACTGCTGATAAGATAATTCATTGCCTGAAACAGCAAAAATCCTTTAGTCAAATGAGATGTAGCCTTTCTTTAGAACCGATACAGATAGCAGACTATCAGAAAGAGGTGGGGAGAGGGGAAGACGGGGGACTCGCTTGCGGACAAATATTGACTTTTGGCACATTTTGCTCGGTGGGATTTTTATGGTGCCGCCAGCAATCATTAATCTCTCTGAAATAATGTTTTGCTGTGCGCTGCCTGTTCCCTAGTTACAGTTCATGCCGTCTGAGGCAGTACGCTTCTGTGAACACAGTCAGACAGCTCAGCCAGCCATGCCTCTCCAACAGCCGCGTGGAACAGGGATGACAGCTCCATCCCTGCTTTTGCTCCCATATGATTGACGACTATATTGCATAGAAAATGAGTTGTTGACTGTGTTTTATTGTTCAGGTTGCGCTCTTTATAAACGCACTGCGCCCGTTGTCTGTTATTAAATCCATATTCATCAAAAATGCATGAGGACCTTCTCCTGGCACAGCAGTGTGTTTACTATAATATGTGGACTTTAGAGAACATGTGTTTGAGGCCAGTATTCTCATATTTCTTCTTTTTAAGGCCAGTAACCAAGTATGTGAATGCAGAGGCAAATGCTTGGTCAACACGTTTGCATGGCAGTAACAAATACTCATACTCGAGGGAGTGAAAAAGTTACCTACAAAAGTCTGCGCCACTGGATATGTTGTTATTTAGATACATAGCTATAGAATATCAAATATAAAAATGTAAGGAGTGTATATTGTACTGTATTTACTGAACTGTTGCTCCACCATGACAGAAGAAAATTGACTGACTGTCATAGAAAACAAACTGTTTTAAATTTAATGGACAAAATGAAAATAAATGAGAAAAAATAATTAAATTCAAAACAGAGAACAAGAATACAGCACATCCTTTTCAAATTTTGCAGTTATACATTAGGCTTGTGAAGCTAGACACATATAGCATGTTTCAGGCCTTAAAAATGTGTTTGTACAGTGTGCAAGTGCTACTACCAGCCATCTCTTCATTATCACTTTTTTATTTTTATTTAATTTTTTTATAGAGTTTGTCTAGCTCAGAGCTGCCAGAACTATCCATTAGGTGTGTTGGACCTCCAAGGTTCAGCTTGCAGCTCATACTTTACCATTACCATTGCTCACCTTGCTTTAATAATGCATAGTAGAACATCCATTACACAGACTGTGTTCATATCAGGATTCATGCTGTTAAGCTTCAACGTCCTATTATGAGCATGAGATTGCTATGAGTAAGGATCATATATGATGCTATTCTGATGAGTAATTCAAATGCTTAGAGCGTGTTTTGTGTTATAGTTTAATATATACAATAGTTTAACCTAATTTAAATTACTATGTGAGCACAATATTATTTACTCATATTGATATGTTCCAGTTTAATAATACAATATTATATATTTAGATATGTATTTTTCACCAAAAACATTTTAAAATACAAAATGCCATTGCTGATTTTTACTGAGACCATTGAAGGACTACATTATAAATCTATATGGCTATATGACTGAATACAATTCTTAAGTCATTGTATTTAAGATGTCATATAAAAAATGTGACTGATAATTGGCTGACTTTTTGTACACACTGTAAAAATGTAAAAGTTGAGAAAGCTAATGACATTGGGAATTGGAAATTAGTGAGGTCTGGGGTGGGGTGTTAAGAATTGTGCTATAATAACACCTACAAATGCATCATTACATATGTTACCGGCAGTGTGTGAAATACAGCATTGTATAGAATGCCTAGGGAATATATAGAATGCCTGAAGTTTGTACGCAAAGTATGAAATGGTTTATATTTCAAACATTTCCTAGGCATTCTATACAATGCCAAAGGGCCAGCCGGCTTGTCATAATACCTAGGTAATGTATAGAATCCCTAGGAAAAGTATGCAACATAATCACAAAAAACTAACTTTTTCATTAATAAGTATTGCTATATGGATAAGTAATAAGAACTTTGTCTGTGCTCTTATGAATGTTTTTAGCATGAATTTGTGAAAGGTTAACTACTAAACTGAATGAAAATATGAAATAGCAGACTTCTTCATGGCCAGTGTTTGCATATTTGGCATAGATCATTCTGTAACCTACTTGTTCTACTGATCTGTGTACTAGTGTTATTATGCTACAGCCACAAAACCACGCCGAACGCTGTGAGTGTGTGTTAGAAATCAGGAATGGTGAGAAAACATTGTGCTTGGTACATTGTTCATCTTCAAACCAAATTTAGGTCTTCAGCCAACAAAGTTTAAATCACGTCTGACTAGCATGCTTCCCATACTGTTTATGCATTAAGTCAGCAGAGTAGGCGGTCTTTTGTGGCTGTATGAACACATTTAACGTCTACACTATGAAAGCAATCCGGTCAAATGCGTTTTCGACTACCTCTTGAAGTGGTCGAAAGTGGACAAGCTTAAAACATTTAAGACCCCGTTTACACCTGTATTTAGTGTCGACAACTTGTGATTTGATCGACCAAAATGCATCTTAAAAGAACAATATGTAATTTTCACCACTAGAGGTCGCTTATTCAAAACAAAGGCTTGATGATGCGTGAATGAGAGTGGAATCATGGGAGTTGTCGTCTCCATCTCCACAGCCAATGGAAAGGAATCTGACGGACTTGGGCAGAAATCCATGTTTATGGATGTGCTAATGTATTAAAGTTTTATTAATGATATAGTGGTATGAAGCAGGATGGGTCAAGAGCCGTGGTTCGCTCGGAGACTTGTTGCACTTTGCAGTAATCTAGATCGATATTAGTAAAACTGGAAATCGAAGGTAGCGCAGATATGACGTCATTGACAGGTGACGCAATGACACGGTCCATGTCCTGGTTAAAATGGCTGATTTCTCTGGATATAAACATTGTTGGAAATGTTTGGGATTATGTAAGTACACAAATCAACAAAATATATAACATTGTTCTAGTGGTTTTGGGATATTTTAGTCTAAAAATCTTACATATTGTGCCTTTTAATACCAGGTGTAAACAGGGCCTAAGTAAAACATAATCAAAACATGTATTGTATCATCACCTTAGTATTTTGAGCCTTGTTCTCTTGTTCACACTGCTCTGCTAGACCACCATTTCAGATTCCTGGCTAAGACAGCAGCCAGCTGTTCCAATTCATAAGGTTTGCATCTGGCATCGGCGGTTTTGCTGTACTGGCTGGACTTGACAGTGAGTGAGTGATTGGCTTCCCAGAGGACCCATGACTGACCCATCCTCCTGCTGCTCTGCTCAATATGAATATGTCCAACAAATGCAGAATATGGCTCCATCTGTCAAGGTGGCAGTTTGCATTATTACTCATCGTGAATAACACATGAGATGAAGCACAAAAGGCTAATTTGAGAAGCGTGATGCATACAATAATCCGTTAAAAACAAAAGAGTTCCTACTATATTTATTCCTACTCTGATAGCCCCGCATTCCTACGTCCGAGAAGCACTATTATACATCCCCTCCTACCCGGTGACAGAGGGATTCCGCCTTCCTAACCTCCAAATAAGGACATTATGGAACATGAAAAGGGAGTGTATTAATAGAGAGGATTATTGCTTAGGAATATTTGCATTGCAGTGTGTCTACTGTATGTGTTTCAGTGACACTGGTGGAGTTAATGCACAAAGCTCCTGCGCTCGATGCAGCAGACACACAACACTGCAAGCTGCTGCTCACAGATAATGTTATAGGTCTGATATCACATATTTAATCTGAAGAAGTTAACTGAACTGAAATGAAATGAAATGACTTTTGTGATAGACTCCCTCAGCCTTGATACAAGAATCGCTGAGGGATCGAAGTGCGTGTAAGAAATGGAGGTTTATTGCAGCTTCATGTTTTGTTTTTTGTCTCATTGACATTTGTTCACAAGTATTTTTTTTTTTAATTGAACAATAATTGGTCCATCCTAATCACTAAATAATGAGAACTTTTCTACTAATCATTAAAGCAGAAATACACAGTAAAGAGTAAAATGAAGTAATTGTTATTTAGACCATCAAATCATTTGAAGACAAAATTAACCAAAAGAAAAGCAAAGTTATGTTAACACAGTCCATATTAGGGTGAAGCGTTTGGTGCGGCTGTGGTTTGAACCCTGAGGTCATGGCAGAGATATGTCCACTGAAGTTCAGTCCAGCTCAAGCAAAGATATTATGGGAATGCGTCTCGCTGCCCTTGATACCAGTGTTTGGAAGGAGTCAAGACGCCCTGTTCCTGACCCCGCTTGTGGATGAGAGGGAGGGAGGGCCTTTTTAACCCAGATAAATTGAAACTCCTTGACACTGAACAGCTTCAGGTTGTTTGGCTAGTCTTTATCATATGCTCTATTTTAAGTTTGCAGACTTCCTGGGTTTGATTTCTCTTAACCACAACTCATCTTGGACATCGCAATGTAAAAGTCAAATAAGGTGTTTGTGTGTGCATACTGTATGTGTGTTTTGAAACTTTCCCAATTAATTCCTTGGTTGCAAGGCTGTAACCACATGTTCATTATTGGAGTAACCAAATGTAATAGCTTAAGAACAAACCATTGGAAAAACAATACTGATGAGCCACTAATCTCAAATTTGTGCCCTCTCAGTGTCTACTGTGGTTTTGGGGCCTGCTTGGTAGTGAACCCCCAGAGATTCACTATAGCAGCGACACTTGTTTAAAACAATTATATATTAGCTATTTTAATAAATATGGGTTAAAACTATATAAAACATCAGCACACTCTGTAATATATCATAAAACTAGTTTGGCAGAAATGTATTAGTTTGAAACTCCCAGAATGCCAAGACTTACACAACAGATTCCATTCAGTAAATCACAGATAAACTACTCCAGATGATTGTCAACTTAGTCTAATGAAAGTGCTCTGAGGTGAACATAGAGAAAATAAATGCATAAATAAAACACAAATGTCATTGTTTTTATAACAAGTGGCTTATTAAAATCACATGCACATTAAAAGGATAGTTCAACCAAAAATGAAAATTCTGTCACCATTAGTCATCATTACTTGTATGACTAGCCTGTATGACTTTCTTTCTTCTGTGAAACACAAAAGAAGATATTTTGAACAATGTCACTGTATTTATTTATATATTTTTTGGTCAATAAAATTCCAGTCATTTGGGTCCAATCTTGTTTGGACTTCAAAATATCTTTTGATGACAGAATTTTCATTTTTGGGTGAAATATCCCTTTAAGGTGTCAACACACATATCATCAATATCAATATTTAGATCTCTTAAGTATAAAGAGCTCTGTTGTCATGTTTCATATTGTTTGATGTTGTATTTTGCTTTCTTTCTTCACAGCTCGTGTCCAATGTCCTGATCTTCTCCTGCACTAATATAGTTGGTGTATGCACACACTACCCAGCAGAAGGCTCACAGAGACAAGCCTTCCAGGAGACCAGAGAATGTATTCAAGCTCGTCTGCACTCTCAGAGAGAAAACCAGCAACAGGTAAGAGACCAACAGAAATCAAGAGGACTCCTGTGGCTGCAGAGCATGTTTTAACTTCTTGTGTCATTCTATGTGCCTGAAAGACTTCATGCTCAGCATGATTTTCTAGGCACAGTTATATACACTACTGTTCAAAAGTCTGGGATCAGTGATCGAATAAATGCAGTGTCGGTGAGCATGAGAGACTTTTTTCATAAACATTAAATAATCTTGCTGACCCCAAATATTTGAACAGTAGTTTAGACAGACAGACAGACAGACAGACAGTGCATCGCAGTTTGTTGCATATGGGGCTGCATAGCCGCAGACCAGTCAGGGTGCCCATGCTGACCCCTGTCCACCACCGAAAGTGCCAACAATGGGAACATGTGCATCGCTTACCTGGGGAACACATGGCACCAGGATACACTATGGGAAGATGGCAAGCCGGCGGAGGCAGTGTGATGCTTTGGGCAATATTCTGCTGGGAAACCTTGGGTCCTGCCATCCATGTGGATGTTACTTTGACACGCACCACCTACCTAAGCATTGTTGCAGACCACATACACCCTTTCATGGAAACGGTATTCCCTGGTGGCTGTGGCCTCTTTCAGCAGGATAATGAGCCCTGCCACAAAGCAGAAATGGTTCAGGAATGGTTTGAGGAGCACATCAACGAGTTTGAGGTGTTGACTTGGCCTCCAAATTCCCCAGATCTCATTCCAATCGATGTGCTGAACAAACAAGTCCGATCCATGGAGGCCCCACCTCGCAACTTACAGGACTTAAAGGATCTGCTGCTAACATCTTGGTGCCAGATACCACAGCACACCTTCAGGGGTCTAGTGGAGTCCATGCCTCAACGGGTCAGGGCTGTTTTGACAGCAAAACGGGGACCAACACAATATTAGGAAGGTTGTCATAATGTTATGCCTGATCGGTGTATAACGGAAAGATATTCATACAATTTTAAGTGCCTAGATACCATAACCGGGTAACAAAAGTACCATGATTAATACTATAGTATTCATTTAAATACCTTGGAGAAACCATATGAAAACTAAATTATAATTATATTAAATTATATTAGCATGATAATCATTCAGTGCAAATGTTTCCTCTAAGTTGTACGCATGAGAAAAAAGTATGCCCAGAAGACAGACTCAAACATGTGTGAAGAAATAGCTGCAGATTGCTTGAATTAGAGCTAAATGAATGGACAGCACTTCAGCTGGAGTCCATTCACATGTCGAGTGATTTTCAGTATGGAACTGAAGTTATGAGAAAACCTGTGCATGGAGACACGCAATGCTGATTAATTTGCGAGATTAGAACCACATCCCAGAACAGTTTGGAGATTCATAGTGGCACCAAAGGGAAAAAATAATGGCTGTTTTCTCACACAGAGTAGCCCACAGGGGCCATGCATCATTATTTTGACAAACGTGATTTTTGAAGTCTTTCAAAAATAACAACATGGCATGTAGATAACTAACCAGTATTAAATAACTATTATCCTGCCATTATAGTGTAATTTTTTATTGGTTCTTTTTTTTTAGTGGTTCTTTTACTTTATTTAATTTGAATTTATACAGTAAATAAAAACAGAAATACTGATTTAGTTACTGTATAAATTTAGATAAATATACAATTAATTAAAGTCAGTAAATTAGATTAAATACATTCAAATTTAATAAATTAAAGGGAACATTGATAATTATTTATATATACAGTATATGTATTGAAATATCATGATGTTAGCATCTGATACCATCACTGTACCATGGTATCACCATAGTACTAGTGGTGTAGGACTTAAGTAGAATTAATGTAATTTTATGGAGTGTCCCTCAGTTTTCTCTATTCTTGACAGTATGGCAGAAATATTGAGATGATACCATGTCTTGATACTATGACACTATGTCTTTGTTTCTTTCTTTATTTGTCTTTTCCCCCTTACTATCACTGTCATCATTTGCAGGAACGCCTCCTCCTCTCTGTGCTTCCTCGACATGTCGCCATGGAGATGAAAGCTGACATAAATGCCAAACAAGAGGATATGATGTTCCACAAGATCTATATTCAAAAGCATGACAATGTGAGGTAAGAGTGACCCCTCAAATAGCCAGAAAAATGGCAGTCAGTGTTTGTACCTCAAAGCTCCTTTTAAAGCCCACAATAATCATTACAGTTATTTTTACACCATTTATGTTAACACTTATTAAGGTTGAGTGCTTAACTCTGTCCCAAAACCTAGTGAGCTTCCTTCATAGACAGTTACCTTCTTTGAACTGAAAATTGAACCTCATAAGCAAACACAAAATCTGTTAATCTGTTAACATGTTGCTAAACTTACAACATCATGCAGTTTCCTTATTATTAAATGAATGTATTTTATTTTTAGGAGTGTATATATATATATATATGCTATGTTGTCTCAGATTAAATGCTGTCTTGATAAGCAGCTCACTAGGTTTTTGGAACAGAGCTTTTAAGTGTCTTATAAATCTGATAAGCTTTAGATATTGCACCCTCTTGTGGATTTAGAGATGAGAACACTGGCTCATCATCTCTATCTCCAACTGACCATCCATGCGTCATGGCAGCTCTTTTGGACGTCTCCAGACACATTCCCACTCAAGTTGATTTCCACAGCACTAGACTAGTTAGGACACTCACGATTACAAGAGGCCCGATTAGGTGTAACCTGTTGTTTCACCTAATGTTGAACTTTTATTTGTTCTTCAACTTTAATCTTGTGAAGACTTGAGAGTTTGCTTCTAATGTACTTAACCAGTGTACTTGGTGTTAAAAGCATGTGTGTCTCAGGTCGATAAGAGAACTCTGGGATCCATGTGATGAATTCAGATTCTCCACTATATTCTCCACTGTAATTCCAAATGTGAAGGGGTGAAGAGTAACTTAAGAAATAAAACAATTTGAATGGAGTTGGATTTAGCGCCAGATACTGCCTGCCACACCATATTACAGCTAAAACTACAGTAGCTCACAAATATACAGAATTTTATTCCATTTTTTTTCCTTTTTATTTTATTATTTTATTTTATTTTTGGTGATCGTTGAGCAGAGCTTTATGCTAACTTTTTTAACTTTATGCAACTAACAATAGAAGTACAGACAGTGATCTGCCAACTGATACTAGCGTCTATTAGAAAACAACAGTACAGAGACTTGGTGACCTCCAGTGTTTTAATGGCTGTTGGGGTTTGATACTCTCTGCCAGCCTTTTTCTATGATCGAATGGCGGATAGACTACAGCAAAAAAGGGCAACATGAACTTGGGGTTTGTAAGCCAGTGGGCAGCAAGACTCCTGGCCCTTTGGGTTGTTGTCTTCAGTTGAGGGTCTGTTTGTTTTCCTTTTCCAGTAATGCCCCCACCAAACAGGCTCCATGGTCAGAGGAATTATGTAAGTGTGCAGCCAAGCGATATCTCGCTAAGTGGAATATTGATAAGTCTGTTACTAGAGAACCCAGTAGTTTAATTGCTGAGGACGGTTATATAACAATGTCTGTATTTGAATCTTTGCTCTTGAACAAAACCCACACTATAAGGGAAGAAGAGGCTGGGAGTTCTGCTGGAGGAATGAAAAATTGGACTGATCTGATTGCTGCTGTTCTTGAGTCAAAAACTCACTGATTCAGTGATCCTTTTTAGAGCGTGTGTCCAGTAAACGATTCACTGAATTCACAAGTCTGACTCAAAATGAGCTAAGAACCAGGAGATCCTCTGAGCTTGAGTGTGCGTGTGACTGATGGTGTGAAAAGTAAGTTCTAGGATTGATTACTGTAAATGAAAATCATACTTAGGTCACGACTGTCAGTTGTTTGTGAACAAAATGTGCTGTAAAAGGGCGAGCTGTTTAAGCCCACTGTGTAGTGCTTAAATGCATACATGTCCACATTTGTGTATCACCATCTCATCGGGGCAGGTTTTAGGTTATGTTTCATTTTTTACTTTAAAATAACGCAAATGAATGCCCATGCATCTTCTTTGCTGTCATAGGAGTATTAAATGATATTAGCAAGTTTGCATAGCGTTCTTCTTAAAAGTGTATGCACTTTGCCTGAAGTAACGTCTTTTTATATTGTTAGTTAAAACATACTTGATTTGAGTACTTTGTCTGAGTACTAAGTATTTGAGAACTGCATTTATGCATGTGTTTTATGATTGAAGTCCGTAATATTTTCTGCCAGGATATTATACTTTTTTTTTTTTTCTTCTTACAATTGACTTGCTCACATTCTGCACATTTGATCAATTAATTTGATTCATTAGAAATGGTTTTAAGCGACAAGGAAACATAATAGTTGCAAGTTAAACATTTTACTTATGTTTTTTACTTATGTTTTTAATTTAAAATATTTATTTGTAACTTTCTACAAATCACTTTTGTGGAGGGAGGCAGATTTGACAGGCTTTTAGACAACAGCTGTAGATCCAATATCATAACTATAGAATCAGCTTGATCTGGTGAGGAGGAAAGAGCTTTAAAGTCCCCCTGTAGTTAATTTTATCCCTTAAAACTCATCTTTGATCATCAAAATGACACATTTAAAAAAAAATTCATGTGAAAAAAAAAAATAAAGAAATTCATGCCTTAAAATAGCTAGAATGTAACTCTACACCCTTGCCTCATTTATTATATGTGGATCTATGAATATGATAATTAGCCCCACCTCCACTCACTCGCACAAACTCAAAAGATCCGCTCTGTCAACTTTTACTCAGCTTACTGAGGTAAACGCTACACAATGATACCGCTTTTTACAACGCCAGATACGTAATGGTAATTATGTTAGCCTTTTGCTTGACTACATTATCAAACAGCTAATAATGTGTTGCTAATGTTACACAGACCATGTTCCCGTTCGTGAGTCAGACAGCTGCCTTCTAACAATCAGTATCCTTAGAAACGCTTTGAACACCTTAACGTCAGTGGAGAAAGGCATATAGTTCATCATAACATCGTTATATACATCATACACCCGCTATATTGCCAAATCGACCCGATTTTTTTGTTTTTACCCGATATTCTCTTGAGACTCTCCTGCTTCAGAGCGGTCATGGTTAATGATATGCTAAAGCCCGCCGGCACGTTGACATAATTGTTTACTAGGTAGTATGTAACATCAGAAACAGTCTTTTTTTTTCACTGCAGTTTTAAAGAGAAAATACTCAGCAATGGTGCTGACTTATGAATTTGCACACGGTTTGCCTTAAAGCTGCTTTCCTGTAGCTCAGTGGTTAGAGCATGGCACTAGCAATGCCAAGGTCATGGGTTCGATCCCAGGGATTGCACATACTCAAGATACAAATGTATAGTATAATGCAATGTAAGTCGCTTTGGATAAAAGCGTCTGCCAAATGCATAAATGTAAATGTAATGTAAATGTAAAGCATGTTAAAAACCACATAGACATATAAACAACATTAAAAACTTGATTTTCACCACAGGGGAACTTTAAGGAAGCAGTCATATTTAGAACAGGTCAAATTAAGTGCAGGTAGTATGAACTATGGTTTTCCGATCTGAGTCAGAATTGATGGGTAGATAGAAAGCAGCAGCCCTTGCAGTTTCAGAGGTGAGGGATCAAGAGGTCAGACTTCTCAAGCAGTGACCCTTGATGGATTTAAGGGGCCATGTTATATAAGCAGGAAGTGTGACTTCATGCAAAATTCCTTTCAGTGCTTTTCTTTTTTGGATGATGTGGTTTTTAATGCTGATGTCCCTCAGCAGACTGTTGCTGACCCACTACAAACTCCACTTATTAAACTTCCTGCCATTTTATTATGTAATTTCCCTGTCAACACTTTGCTATTCTGGCTCTCAAGGTAATTTGGTATGTTCAGAAAGCACCTACATTTGACCTTAGGGTTGCTGTCACCACAAATCCATTAACAAGAACTATTGTTTTGTCCCCAACGAGACAATATATATCTCACCAGCTTCTATGAGAATAATACTTTCTACTTAATACTTTTATTCAGCAAGGACACATTAATTTGATCAAAAGTGACAGTAAAGACTTACTTTGTTACAAAATATTTCTATTTCAAATAAATGCTGTTCTATTGAACGTTCTGTTAATCAAAGAATCCTTAAAATTGTTTTTATAATGGTTTCTACAAAAACTATTAAGCAGCACAACTGTTTTCAACATTGATAATAATAAGAAGAACTGTTTCCTGAGCAGCAAATCATCATATTAGAATTATTTCTGAAGGATCATGTGACACTGAAGACTGGAGTAATGGCTGCTGAAATTCAGTTTTGCCATCACAGGAATAAATTACATTTTAAAAATATATTCAAGTAGAAAGCAGTTATTTCATAATTTTTCACAATATTACAGTTTTTACTTCATTTTTAATCAAATAAATGCAGAATTAAAGGGCATAAGAGACTTCCTTCAAAAGCATAAAAAAAAAATCATACCAACCCCAAACTTAGTGTATGTTTTTATTTTTTTATAAATATTCTAAACAAAAAAATATATATTTACAGTATATATATACATATATAAAACATACATTTGGTTTGTTGTGTTTAAAATGTACTTTAAAGGGGCTAAATGTAGAATTCAGAAATCCTTGTTATTAGCGACACCGGTGGCCATTAAGTGAACTGCAGCAACTCATGCACACGTAACGTACAAGAGACTGAACATGATTCAAGGCCCCGATGTACTCACGGCAAAGTTCTTTTCTTTGTTTAGAAGTAAAAAGAAGTTTGAAATACCTTTGCAGCAGTATACTGTTAACGAACATCCCGATGCCGTCCACGCTGCTGAGAGCGACGTTTAGATGAATATGTAAATATGTGCTGTGCGCTTTCCTCTCAATATAAACACAACAAAAATGACAGCAGTGAGAAAGCAGCAGTTAAGAAAGCATCAGATCATAGTGATATGGATATGTTTGCACCAGCTCTGCAATTCACTGGCATCATGTTGACAGATGAGGTAATTAAAATTACACTGTAATGACAGTTTGATTTAAAGTATGTTTGAGACTAAAGACTACAGTATATAGATCTGGCTATGTCAGACTGTGGTTTGAATGAATCCCTTTTCTTTGCATGACACATTGACTTTACAGTACACGGAATAGCTCTTTCATCAAATAAGCTTTCGTTTCATGTGTCATAGAATGCAAGAGAGGCTCAAAAATCAGTCCACATGCTTTCATAGACAACCTAGGAATCCAGGAAGCTTTAACTTACAAGCTGTTCACACATTGGCAATAAAAAAGAGATAAATACATGAAAGTTCTTACATACACAAATGTGTGTGAATTCTTCTAATTATTTTTCTCTACACATTTAACCACAGCTATTTTCCTTTATGATTGTCATTACTGGTCTCCAGAAAGCTGACAGTCTAGGCAGTCTTTCTTCTAGGGTGCACTGGATTTGATTTAATACTAATATGCCTCATGTTTACACGCTAAAAGCCCTAGATTACCAGCACCTAATAAAGGACCCAGAGTGTGTTTGTAATAGACATCAGAAATACTCCAGAGGCCGTAATGCGTTTGGATTCTCTTTATAGAGCCGCCCTGCCATTGTGCCACACTGCAGCGACATTTTTGTGTCCAGGCTGCAGGGAGCTGATGAGTCACCTCCGTGTTAACGAATAAATGAGGTTTAAAGATCCGTCTGAGATGCTCGCAGCAGCCCAAAAGCTCCAGGCCTGCCTTCAGAGAGCACTGCACTCTGTCTACTCTCAGAGTCAACTAACCTTAATCCACCCACCCAGGGGAGGCCTTTTATTTGAGGTTTTATATATAGCAACTCTAATAGATCCGTCAGCTATATAAAAACCTTTGATCTGTGACTAATATACGTGTTTCAGCATGCTATATTGCATAAAGGAAGGGTCTGAATGTAGACTGTGTTTTTGTGTTGTAAGTTATCTGTGGATTTTTAAAGGGATAGTTCACCCAAAATGAGAATTCTTAATATTTACTCATCCTCATGCAGTTACATATATATATATATAAAATATAGTTAGTTCATTCGAAAATGAAAATTCTTTCATCATTTACTCACCCTCATGTCATTCCAAAGGATATTTGTGAAAAATGACTGTGAGTGTCAATAAGTTTTTGGGGAAACCGTTGCTTTAAATCTGCCTTAAAATATATTTCTAATGTGTTTATTTTTAGTTATCATGATTATCATTTGTCTTTTCGAGAAACAGTTATGAATGTCTCCTATGACAAATTGCACATATCGAGGCAACAGGATTTTTTTTTCCAAAGTCCAATAATGCAAATACTCCCACCAAAGGGTCTGTGTACTTTTGCGTCCATTCCTTTTTCCTTTTTTAACCATGGAAACAAAAACAAAAAAGGAACGGTTGTTGTATTTTGAAATGCTATGTTGAATACCAAAATTTAAATTAAAACCGTGTACACAAATTTAATGCGCATAAAATAAAATATTGACTTTTAAAAAAAAAAAATTTAATTACATTTTGCATATTTATAAACCAAAATTAACAGATTAATGTCAAAAAAATGTCAATTGACAAGTTTTCTTTTGTTAAATTGTTGTTTCTCCCACATTTTCGAGAGCCATTACTCTGAAACCATGATAATACATGACTTGATTTTAAAGCTGAAACGGGCATTGCAGAACACCTGTACCAACATGATGACGAGTGAGATTGCTCCCCTCTTGTTCCTGTTATAAAAAGTCAACCCATTCTCACTCATGTGGGGTCCGATACCCAGGCGAAATGCTGTCACTATACTGACAGCAACATGCCCGCTGCGACGCGGGACATTCTTAAAAGCACTTAACATGAAAAACACTTTATGTACCAAGACAGGGATATTGGAGGCCCAAATTCAGTAGCCTACACATCTTATTACTGTAATAAAGCATACGTAGCCAGTGGTGTACCGCACATCTGTGAAGCCCCCCGCAAAGCACGAGATGGGGCCCCTCCCACCAGCAGTGACGTCATGTATGAAAATTTGTCGTGCACGCATCTGCTGCTGTCTGTACCCCGTATGCAGACAGTTATCATTGTATTGATGCTTCCAATGTTATTATTAACATTAGGCTATATAATGTAATTTTGATATGTAGACATATAGGCTGTAACCTAGTTTTTTTAGTTGAACTAAAATCCCGGCAGGAATAATATTTTTTATGAACTTGCAGCCAAACATGCCTCTGCTCCAAATTAATTGTTTTAAAAATAGCAGGAGGTTTCTTCAAGGTTTGATACGTGATACATTTCGGGAAATTGTTCTGTATCTTTAAACATTCTTTCTGCTGTTCATTCATGTTTACTTGCTGCTGTAATAGTAGTAAAGACTAAATAGGAAAAGAGGATTAGTTCCCGCTTGATCTCGTCTGAGCTGAGCCTGAGGCGCTATGAAGCAATTGTTTTCCGTCACTGAACAATAAAAAATGCAAATTTATCTCTCAATTCTGACTTTTTCCCCCCTCAGAGTTGCATGAAATAAAGTCGCAAATGCGTGCATAAAGTTATTGTGAGATATAAACTTGGCCCTCAGAATTGGACTTTATATCTCTCAATTCTGAGAAAAGAAGTCAGAATTGTGAGATTAAAAATTGCAATTATCTTTTTAAATTGTTTTCGACAGAATTTAAAACTTGAGAAAGATGTTGTTTCATATTAAAGCAGAGTTTATTGTTATTATTGGATGGGTGCACTGCAAATTTTAGTGTAGTTTTGTTCACGCATCAACAGAAAAAAAAAACAGACTGAAAGATTGATCTTGAAAATACATAGCTATAGGCTATCAATAATAATAATAATAATAATGAAAATCTATATATTTGTGGTTTATCCACAATGTGCTCGAATTAGCTAATTACTAAACTTCGCTGTTTCGGTCAATGATTTCAGCCCTCCAAAACTATTTTGATCAAAAACAAAAACATTGCTGTTTCGGCCGCAAATTTTCAGCCGGTGCATCAAATGATATAGGCTTAAACTAAATTCATGTATTTACAGTAAAAGAATAAAGAAATAACTTATTGGCTTGGCTACATTTGGAGAAGAACTTCAGACATTCCAGTAGCTGACCTGGCGATGGGTAAATACGTTTGTGCAAAATATAATAATAATAATAACAATAATAATGTCTCAGCAAAGACCAAACATGTTTATTTGTCTGTTAACGGCACACTTCCGCTAACAGTAACACAGCACGTCAAGGCTTTCTGTTGTCTTGGGTACCTTACAAACGGGCGATGGAAACAACGGTAAATTTTAACCCCTTTTCTGGTAATTTAGCACTATTTTCTATGGTCTTCTGCTTGCATTTTTGGGCTTCACTTTGATGCTTTATTTTCATCTTCATAGTCAAAAAAAAGTAAAGGTTATATAGTAAATAGGTGAATCTGCGACGGGGCCCATCATAGAGTGGGGGCCCCCACGCACCGCGGGGGCTGCGGGGGTTGCGGGGGTGTCCCGTACGCCCATGTACGTAGCTACATAAGCAGAGGAGTCCACAATATGAACGCAATTAATTAGCCTACAAGTTAAGCGTTTTCCTAAAATACCATTATAAAGAGAAAACGCTCAATGCATCAAGACAATGATTTTAAAAGACTAATCTATATAAACATTATTAATAAAGCAGCCTTCTATGTAGACAGATCAGGCCGAATATGAACGCATCGTGCTTAAACGCACTTAACGTTGCTTAATGCATTAAGACAGTGATATTAAAAGATTCAATATAGCCTACACCTTGTTAATAAAGCATACTATGTACAGACATGCCGATGCAGACACGTTAAGCATTGTTTCAGGTGGCTACATTTAAGCCATGTAAAGCGTTTTAGAATGTCCCAGCGACGCGGCCGTAATGCATTGCTTTCAGTGAGATTTGAGAAACATTTAATGTCAAAACTCCACTGAGACAGGGGGCATGGGAATTTTGTCTTCATGAAAATTACAGTGCTCAGCGTAAATGGGTACACCCCCTTAGAAAAGTAACATTTTAAACAATATCTCATTGAACACAAAAAAAAATTCCAAAATGTTGACGAGACTGTTTAATATAACATCTGTTTAACTTATAACATGAAAGTAAGGTTAATAATATAACTTAGATTACACATTTTTCAGTTTTACTCAAATTAGTGTGATGCAAAAATGAGTACACCCCACAACAAAAACTACTACATCTAGTACTTTGTTTGGCCTCCATGATTTTTAATGACAGCACCAAGTCTTTCAGTGGGGTGTACTCATTTTTGCATCACCCTAATTTGAGTAAAACTGAAAAATGTGTTCTCTGTTATATTATTAACCTTACTTTCATGTTATAAGTTAAACAGATGTTATATAACACTTAGTCTTGTCAACATGTTGGAAATTGTTTTTGTGTTCACTGAGATATTGTTTAAAATGTTACTTTTCAAAGGGGGTGTACTCATTTACACTGAGCACTGTATATATTGGGGTATAATTTTGTCATCATGACATATGTTGGGGTAGGCTATTTTCAATTTGAACATCTAGCATAGCTATAGTCTATTGTGACTCCTAAACCTTTACAATTTATTGATATTAAACAATATAAAACACCTAACAGCCAGACAAAAAAGTCACAAGAATATAAAAGTTGTCTTTATTCATAAAACAGTGTGAAAAGCAAAGGGGCGGGATCGAAAACACAAGCTCGATAATGTTGGAGCGCTAATCAAGTGGCAAGTAGAAATGGCCATGTTTAGGTTGAAATATAAATGAAAAAAGCCACTAGAGGGCGTTTTTAGCGTCTGTGTATTGACGCAAAACACCTATAAATTAAGTTTAGCATATTTACATATTAAACAACAAGTTGTATATAATTTATAATGTTTTTAATAAAATAATATTGTATAAGGAAAATTAGCTTGTATCTGCAAATTCTATTAATCAGTGTTAAAATAAAAAAAAGAAGAAACCGCATTTTCCATATTTCATTTGTGGTTTAAAAAAGGAAAAAGGAATGGACGCAAAAATACACAGACCCCAAAGACACGTATTTCAAAGCTGCATGGCTCTTCCTCCAATGACCAATTTGTGCTTATGACAAGTTCTTTGCAACTTCCAGGAAACAAAAAGGTATAGGAGAAGCCATAGCAGTGGGTTTACAAAGACTTTTCTTATGATTACTCTTATGTCCAAACCGTCAAAGTTCTTGTTTTAGATTGATTAACTTAGTTTCATTGTTCAGACAGCTCATAAGAGACTTGTGTATCGACGACAAATTCCTTGTATGCTCATGCATACTTGGCCAATAAAGTTGATTCAGTTCAATTCAGTGTACAATTGTGTAATGCTTTTGTTTGTTTTTGATCAGGGCTGTTGGAATAAGATATTCCTGTCCTTCATCTTTGTCAGCTTTCAGACAGCTTTCAGTCTCTAATGATAGGATATCATTTCATGATGCTCTTTGTACACTTGATTTACGAACGAAGAGGTGGCATCATTAATTCACTATGGTGTGTTGACATCATCGAGTAGGAAGTGGGCTAAATGTAGTCCGAGGTTTTTTTCGTCCTTTTGTGCATTGAATCATATCATATAACCGACAGGGGCATGTTAAGGGACACAGATCAATTCCAATAATTCAAATAATCTAATTTGAATAATTAAATCCGACAAAAAAATCAATTAGAAAATTTGTACCATTAGAAAGTGAGTGAAAGTGGTCTGAAATACACTCAGTGCTAAATAATTGCTTGTGCTTGCTTACTATTTCTCATACTTAGTTAGAGATTTGAGCAAACATATCTTAGGATCAATTGCTTTGTTTTATTTCTCATTTGTACTTTGGATTTTATTTACTAAAAGCAAAAAAAAAAATGTAAATGTAAATATTTATTTAACTCGGCCGTGTAACTCGTCTTGCACTATTTGTTGTAAGGACATGAATGATACCACAAATTGTAAATCTTTTTTGAAGACCATTATCCCAAAAAAACACTAAACATTTGTTTGCTTTTTTTTGTTTTGTTTGTTTAATACTATTTCTTTTATTATTATTTATAATATTATAATATTACAATTTCTTTAGGGTCATTAAATGTCTAAAAACCTCTTTAAATCAGCTGTTTTAAGATGGTTAAGCTACTATTCTAGCTGAATTTGAAACATCTAAGTGTTTAAAGGATTAGTTCACTTTCAAATGAAAATTAACCCAAGCTTTACTCACCCTCAAGCCATCCTAGGTGTATATGACTTTCTTCTTTCTGATGAACACAATTGGAGATATATTAATAAATATCCTGATGCATCCGAGCTTTATAATCCACGAGTATGAGCTAAAGAAAGTGTCTCCATCCACATCCATTCATCATAAACATACTCCACATGGCTCCGGGGGGTTAATAAAGGCCTTCTGAAGCTAATCGATGCGTTTGTGAAAAAAAAAAAAAAAAATCTATATTTAACAAGTTAAGAAGTAGTATATCTAGCTTCTGCCAGACCACCTTCCGTATTCTACTTACGAAGGAAGTGTAAAATTCTCACAGTTCAAAAATCTTACTCTACGTTCTATTTAATTTACGGAAAAAGCTTAACTGACATGACACCAGTTCCATTTTTTTCGTAATTTGAATATGGAAGGCAGTCTGGCAGAAGCTAGATATTTTACTTCATAACTTTTTTTTTTTTTTTNATAACTTTTTTTTTTTTTTTTTTTTTACACAAACTCATTGCTTTGCTTTAGAAGGCCTTTATTAACCCCCCGGAGCCATGTGGAGTATGTTTATGATGGATGGATGTGGATGGAGACACTTTCTTCAGCTCATACTCATTGATCCCGCTCACTGCCATTATAAAGCTCAGATGCGTCAGGATATTTGTTAATATATTTCTGATTGTGTTCATCAGAAAGAAGAAAGTCATATACACCTAGGATGGCTTGAGGGTGAGTAAAGCTTGGGCTAATTTTCATTTGAAAGTGAACTAATCCTCTAATTGAGGTTTGAAGGGTCTTTTTCGAAAAATGTGTAGGTCTGCAGTGTCAAAGTTCACACAGTCAATGATTGTCTGAAAGTCATTAAGCAGGCTTTTTTTTTTTCAGGGAACCAAGCAGCTTGTGTGCCTCAGAAGGGTGTGGCAAACATCACATGAGAAGAGTGTGTTGTTCGAGAACAGCCTGCCTTCTGGGCCCTTTTTAAACATTTCTGGAAATCGTCTTTGATATTGAGTCTGAATGGAGGGTTCACGCTCACCCGGATCCCGGGCATCAGTCAAACCTCGATGTCTTCCTACTGTCACGCTAGCTTGAGTGTCAGACCAGCCCTGAGCTGTTTGAAATAAAGCTAGATCAATGTCAGCATTTGGTAAAAGCTCTCTAGATGAATATTGAATAGGAAAAGTCATTACAGCCCACAAGGTTTTTGTTTTGTCTTTCATTCAAGGTGCACAAAGAATAGCCATATCTGTTACCGGCTCCCACAAGGGAATATCGTGCTTTATTCACTTTCTTGTCTCTGTAGGCCCAACATTCTCTTAATGTGATTGTCATCTATTGCTATAGAGAGTGCGCTCTCCCAAACGAACCTGTCCGCTTTGCCATTGGCATGGTAATGGAGCTGTGATGCTGGGATCACATTTGTTAGCTTATATTGTATCTATGTAAAGTCTGCCCCGCAAATGGTCAATTGAAATGAATAGCTGTGGGCGAGGGTTTCAGTTGTCAGCCAGGTAACCGTGGCAACCATGTAATATAGGTAAATGTGCACTGCACTGATGTGTGGGGATGAGAGCCTGAGATGATTAATGAGAATGACCTGATTTTTCACTGGGTTTATTTATTTGGCAAATGCTTTTAACCACAATGATGACAGTGTATACGTTTATATATACATATGCTGTTTATATGTTTACATGCATACATACACACACACACACACACACACATACACATATATATATATATATATATATATATATATATATACACAGTGGCAAGAATAAGTATGTGAACCACTTGCAGAATCTGTGAAAATGTGAATAATTTTAATAAAATAAGAGGGATCATACAAAATGCATGTTATTTTTTATTTAGTACTGTCCTGAGTAGCTGAATTTATTAAAATGGCCCCATTCATAAGTTTGTGAACCATTGATTCTCAATACTGTGTGTGGTTACCTGGATGATCTATGACTGTTTTTTTGTTTTGTGATGGTTGTTCATGAGTCCCTTGTTTATTTAAATAAAAAATAACATGCATTTTGTATGATCTCTCTTATTTTATTAAAATTATTCACATTTTCACAGATTCTGCAAGTGGTTCACATACTTTTTCTTGCCACT
>RJVU01016332.1:305164-330728 GCA_003731715.1 Anabarilius grahami | reverse complement strand
TTGAGGTCCTCCAGAAGGGGTCACTGTTGTGCTGACTGTACAAATGCAGATATTCAAATGCTTTTTCATTCTGCATTGATGTATAATGCATTTTCTCTTCCAATTTTGTTTCAGGGATTTGAGGATCCCAAAGACAAGTGAGTATATGGAAAACATCTCCCACATCTCTATCCCGCATGCCAATTCTTTTATTAATAGATGATTACAGAATTTGTTATATACTGTACACAACTGTTCAAAAGTTTGAGGTCAGTAAAATTTTCAAAGAAGCCTCTATTTAACAGCATTTATTTTTAATTTAATTTATAATAAATGTCATTACTGTTACTTTTGATCAATTTAATGCATCCTTTCTAAATAAAAGTATTAATTTCTGTCAAAAATCATACTCACCCCAAACTTTTGAATGGTGCATATATAGCTTTGCTTTATCTAACTTTATATATAAAAGTAAAACAAATATTATTAAACTTCAGAATACACTCTTGAACTCATCAGTTATATATCAATGAAGCAAGCACTTCAACAGCTAAACTCTGCTTTGTGTTGGTTATGTTCAGTGTGTGTCCTGTGTATAATCTGTGGCTTTTGTCACATTTTCTATGCTGATTACAGGGGAAAATTTGCAAAGTGGATTAAATGATGGTACAAATTGATGAAAAGGAGTTAGGTCTACTACAGTTGTTTGTAGTTAAAAGACGTATTCAAGTTGAAAAAACAAATGAATGGGGGGGAAAACAAAACCACACAGGGGAAGCGTTGAACTTTGTAAATTATGTACATTCAAAGTCTGCAGAAAACTGCTGAGCTGCTGGCACAGATTCCACGCAGGCCTACTTACTACGACTAAAAATATATTTATAAAAATATATTACTAAAATATTGTCAAATGTAAATGAACTGCCAACTACCAATGAACTAATCAACACATGCACATAGTGTGAGCGTTTCCATCACTTTTACAGTGGTGTTAAAAAGTATGCTTTTAGAACCTGGAATCCTGGCTCTCTTCATACTTATGCATGCATCACTGTGCTTGTCTTATTAACTATTCAGCAGATATCTAAAGGTGTGAGTACAGATATGCAAACCGGTTTGCTTCTGTAGGCAATTCATAATCAAACTTAACAAACCCATTATCTTTGGTTTTTATGTTGATTTCCACATTCCTTGCTAGCTTAAGTTTCAAATACATTAAGTACAGGACTTTGTTGCGCTGATGTTATTTAGTAGTTATTGAATTGCATGAACATGACTGCAAAGCCTTGAACTCTTTAGCAGATGATTTGTTCTTTCTCAACATAATCAACTCAGTTTCACTGGCAGAATTGCTAATCATATCAAGGCTGGTAACCATGGTGATTCTGAGCTTGCCTTAAACTCTGTCATCATTCCTTGTTTTGTTTTTTTTTGTTTGTTTTTTGGGGATTTTGGGGGTGCTACTGCTACTTTTGGTGGTCTGGCTGTATAGTATAGTATTAAGTTAAAGAATAAGAGGGGAGGAAGAATGAGGAAAAACTGTCTCGTCTTGTGTTATCTAGACATTTCATTTTTTTTTAGAAACACACAAGAAAACCTGAACCCAGAGGATGAGGTGGACGAGTTTCTGGGCCGCGCCATTGATGCTCGGAGCATCGACCGGTTACGGTCCGAACACGTCAAGAAATTTCTGCTGACATTCCGAGAACCTGACCTGGAGAAGAAGGTACGGCTTTCATTTACGTGACCAGCGTCAATGATAAGATAAACATTTACTCACCCTCAAGTTGTTCCAAACATGTAAGAGTTTCTTTCTTCTGTTGAACGCAAAAGAAGATATTTTGAAGAATACATATGACGGTAGCCATTGACTGCCCTACTATTTTTTTCATACTATGGAAGTCAATGGCTACCGTCAACTGTTTGGTCACCAGCATTCTTCAAAATATCTTTAATTGTGTTCAACAGAAGAAAAAACTTGGAACAACTTTAGGGTGTGTAAATGATGACAGAATTTTCAATTTTGGATGAATTATCCCTTTTAACACCACAGCATGATTCATTAGCTAATGCTAATCCACACAACATTTTTGTTCCATGGAACCCAAAAGGAGAAATTTAGCAAAATGTTCACAAAATGTTTTAAATACTATAACAGCATACTATAATATAGTATTCAGTATATACTAATGTATACTATAATATAATAGTACAATAAAATAACACTTATCACACCTGGCAAACTCCAAAAATGACAAAAAAAATACTATAATAGTAGCCAGCCAATATAACTTATTACTATATTCCAGGTCTTTTGAAGCCATATGAAGGGTTATTGTGAAGAACAGGCAAAAATGAACATTGTTTACATTGTTGTCCACTGTAAATCTTTATTACACTTTATATCAATTGATTATGTGTTTTATGCCTGATAAACTTAAACAATTGTTTTTCTGTGCTATATAGTTATATAGTTTCTGTGCATTCTAGTTTGCCAGTTCTACTGATTTAAATGCTTCATCAGTAAAATGATCTAGCCCTCTAGGGATTTTGTTGTAAATTGCGTGACTTGTGAGCATGAACTAACCATTTAACAGATCTTTAGTTAATGTTACTGGTAAAGTGTTCCTTCAAGTGCATAGCAAAAATAAAGCAGAGAGCCAATCAGAAGTCTATTATGTTAGTACTGTTGTGCAGGCAGACTAAAAGTATTCAGCATAGCTCAAAGATATGGCATGCTGCTAAGATGAATAGAAATTCAAGGTCCCCACCTCCCTCACCTCAAAGAGATGCCCAAACTTTCTCAGAAAAGATGGAGTTTTTGTGACTGTGTAGGAGACTCTATTTCTTTGTAAAGACGGTGACGAAAGGGTAATAGAAGGGAAGTCTATCAGTCTCTGCATTCACGTTCTCCTCCGTCTGCAGACACATACACATTTAGCAGGTTGTACGCTGGTCCTGGTACTTCTAACGCTGATTAGATGACTCGTTCAGAGACTTGCCTCCGGTTTGTAGTGGAGATAATTATTGCTTTTGTTGTCTTTCGTTGTCTGTGTCTAGAATGTCTAAGCAATTATCCTTTATAATCTTTGTCTGAAGAAATTCACTTGATGTTATTTTGTTAGATGTTTTACATATCTACCATTTTGTTTTGATTTTTGAAAGAAAGAAATTATTTTATTTTAAAAAAAAAATGCATTACATGGATCAAACGTGACAGTAAAGACATTTATAATGTTTCCAAAGTTTCATATTTGTTTGTTTTTTACTTTCTATTCATCAAAATATCCTGAAAAAAATTTACCAGTTTCCACAAAAATATTAAGCAAAACAACCATTTTCAACATTAATAATAAGAAATGTTTCTTGAGCTCTAAAGCAGCATATTAAAATTATTTCTGAAGGATCATGTGACACTGAAGACTGGAGTAATGATGCTGAAAATTCAGCTCCACAGGAATAAATTACATTTTAAAATATATTAAAATGCAAAACAGCTATTTTAAATTGCAATAATATTTTACAATATTGCTGTTATCACTGTATTTTTGTTCAAACAAATGCAGCCTTGGTGAGCATAAGAGACTTCTATCAAAAACATTCTTGCTGAACCCAAACTTATGAACAGTAGTGTATATGGGGGCATTTATTTATTTTATTATTATTTTGTATTTTTTATAGGCATTAGTGGTAGCCCTGAGTGTATTGTGTTCTAGATGAGATAAGAAAAACTACCTGATTATTTTATTTGTATGTGTAAGAAATGTTGGTCTAATGGTGCAGTCCTAGTTTAAGGGACAAAGGGGACCCAAGCACAAATCCTGACCAAATATATAATTTTTGTTACACTTTACAATAAGGTTTAATTTGCTAACATTATTTAAAGTGGATTAAGAGTGAACAATACTTCTACACCATTTATCAATCTTAGTTAATGTTAATTTCAACATTTACTAATACATTATTAAAATCTAAATTTGTATTTGCTAACATTAGTTAAGGCACTGTGAACTAACATGAAAAAAACAATGAACAGTTGCTTTTTTATTGACTGTTATGTTAACAAAGTTTAATAAATACTGTAACACGTATTGCTCACTGTTAATGTTATTTTATACATTAACTAATAATAAACAAATGAGACCTTATTATACATTTATTTGTTTCTAATTATACTCTGCTAAAATATTTAACAATTAACATTAGTAAACATGTATACATACATACATCAGTTGAACACTACTTTCACATGCCATTTAAACTGTTTTTGTAACCCCACTCTTTTCTCTTTTCTTTCCTCACCTTCTGTCAGTACTCCAAACAGGTAGACGCCAGGTTTGGAGCATACGTAGCCTGCGCCTCCCTCGTCTTTTTATTCATCTGCTTCATTCAGATAGTCATTGTGCCACAGTAAGTACACTTCGGTTAAAAACCTGATCCTAGCAAATGTTTTCAAATCCATTCAAACAAGCCACAGGCTTTGAGAAGGTTTTGTTTGAATTTGAATGGGAGTGTCACATACACAGAAGCTTTCATTCATTTTGACTTTGTAAAGGTGAAGACAGTTAGTACCTGAGCAGTCAAAGCAGGACTCTCCTGTTCGTCAGACACTGTTAATTACGACATATAATAATAATTACGTTTAAAATGACATACAGCTATTTTCTATTTACCTGGTTTCATCTCTTATACCTATGTGTTGTTGTTTTGCAGCTCCGGGCTGATGGTTGGCTTCTATATTCTGTGCCTGGTCCTCCTGATGGCTGTCATGTTCATCTCAGCCATTTACTCCTGTTTTGGGGTGAGTGAAATACTGGTATTGTACACATGAAATATAGCCTATGCAATGTTAATGTATAATATAATGAAGTTCTGATATAATAACAATAATATATTTGTAAGCAATAAGGTACGAGAGGCTGTGCTGTATCGTGAATAAGTCACAGCTGAAGGGCGTTGTTAGGCACGACGCGAAGCGAACCCCTTCGGCCTTGACTTATTCACGATACAGCACTAGCTTTGAGTACCTTATTGCTTTTATAACACGGTTACCACACAATACAAATATTAAAGCCAAAAATATGTATCAATGCAACTTTCATGAAGTAAACTTTCAATAAAAGCCTTCCTTCCGCCGGAAAAAAGCAATAGAAGTTACAATATTACGCCATTAGATGTCTTTATGAGTGTGTCAGTCAGTAGCGAAAAAACTTTTACATTGAAAAGACACAACTGACAAATGCTTTGACTAGCGCTGTCAGTCACGGGAAAACCCCTTAACTGTTAAAAGGACAAGATAATACATCAGACATTTAAACAGATTTTTTATTATGAACATAGGACTGACCTGAAGGAAAATGCTAAATCTGAATGCAGGTAATAAACTCGCTCACTATTTTTCTCACAATACTCTTCTACATAATACAGTAAGCTTCAATGAACAATATCAATTGAGAACATACAGTTTACGTTGCTAAGAGTGGTTGCTAAGGGTGTTGTGTAGTGATACACAGAACCGTTGGGTGAAGCGGTCATAGCTGTTTTATCTTGAATAAAACACAGCTATTGACCAATCAGAATCAAGGACAGGAACTAACCGTTTTGTAAAATATATAATAGTTATTAGATATAACAGTTATTAGATATAATATTAAAAATTAAAGAGATGATTAGAAATAATAGAGGTCAAACCTAGAGCAACATCTCCTTTTTTGTCCCTAAAGTGCAGCAAAACACAAAAACAAGCCCTATAAAATAATGCTTCTTAACACGTTCTTCACAGACCATTTCCTAACACTCTCACAGACACATCATCGCTAAATCCAAATGTTTATCAACCTTCAGTTTCTCCACTAAAATAACCTGAGCGAGTTTGATTTATATTGGGCTTTTAGCTGCGTAACTTTGAGCAGGTCTCCAGAGACAATGAGTCACACAGAGCAAAGACAGAGACACAATAAAGCTCTGGCAGCTCATTTGTGCACACTGAAGTGGAACTGTCACTGCACTGCTCCATGGGCGGCTAGGGGCGTCACAGGTCTTTCCTTAGAGATGCTGTGGAATTCGATTCTGAACTTCCTGACCCGTAAAAAGTCTTTCATAAAAGCCTGTTCTACAAAATCTCTGCAAACCCACAAGGTCTTTTTTTTTTTAAGGTTTTAATAATTTATTTCTTTTTTATTATTTCATTTATTAAAGTTTAATTTTCTGCAGCCATTACTCCAGTCTTCAGTATCACGTAATCCTTCAGAAATCATTGTGATATGCTAATTTTGATGCTCAAGAAACATTTATCATCAATGTTGAAAACAGTTGTGCTGCTTAATTATTATTTTTTTGTTTGGAAACCACAATTTTAAGGATTCTTTGAATAGAACGTTTAAAACAGCAGCTCTTTTATTAAAAAGAATAAGATTTTCAACATATGACAACAATAAATCATTCTCAAATGCTGTGGCATTGCATCTAATAAGACTGTGAAACTCAAATCATGTTTCTCTCTATTGACAGTTTTTCCCTGTGCCTCTGCAAACTCTGTCAAAAAGGATTGTTCAGTCCAGACTCAACAGCACCCTGGTGGGAGTTTTTACAATCGTCCTGGTCTTTCTCTCCGCTTTCATTAACATTGTGAGTCCCACAAGTCTTAACCTCAGGATTCAGTGCCTTAATGATATTAGCTATATAGTGATACAACTAACACTTAACCTGTCACAATATTTAAAGACTTACAGGACTAGAGGCACCAAACAGAATTCAGAAAAATAGAAATCTTTAGTTTTGCAATCATGTATAGTATTGATAGTGGCACAGAAATCATCTGCTTTTAAGTAATTAACTTTTGATATTGAAAAGTTTGTTAATAACGTGATCTGTAGTGGATTAATTAAATGAAATAATGTCATATGTATTCATCTGAGAAACACCTTTATCTGTCCTTTAGTTCACCTGCAGTACAGATGACCTGAGGACGTGTGTAGGGCAGGAGTTTAACATCAGCCCCAAAGATGTGAACGCTTGTCATGTCCTCAGCTCTTTATTCAACTACTCTCTCTGGTCTCAGGACAGCCTCTGCAACAGCTCATCACCCACCTGCAATTTCCCAGAGGTGTGGCACTATTCTCAGATCAGTTTTGTAGTTTTGTAAGATAATAGCTGGTTAGCTAGCCAATGAGCAGCTTGGCGATTTTGCATTTATTTTTCAAGGGTCTAATTTTAGGCACTGCTCTGAAATGCTTGTCTTTTGATAAATCATACATGGAATAAGTTGAAGGGAAAGCGAAAGATTAATATCTGAATGTTTTTCTCTTCCTCTGTAGTACTTCTCTTCATGTGTGCTGCTCAGTTTACTGGCCTGCTCAGTGTTCCTACAGGTCAGCAGTATTGGTAAACTTTTCCTCATGCTCTTCATCGAGATCCTGTATGTGCTTATAATGGAGGTGCCTGAGGTCAGCCTTTTTGACAATGTGGACCTGCTGGTCATGGCCAATGCCTTGTGAGTATCTGGATTTAAGTAGCACATTTTCTTAGATCAGCATCCTTACCATCATCATCATCATCCTTATCAATAATTATAAAGAATTTTCTTATTTATTTTGCTGTATTTTTAAATGTAGGTCTGTATCTGTATGCAGACAGACATCTTTGAATGTAGATTTGTTGTTTTCTATTGTTTTTTTGTTTGTTTTTTTAAATATGGACGGTTGTCTCTTCCAAATTTAAGGGACTGCTAAATATTCTCTAGCATTTTTTCTATATTAAAGTTGTTACTGAATATTATATACTCTATCGTTCAAAAGTTTGGAGCTGGCAAGATTTTTTTTTTAAAGAAGTCTCTTATGCTCACCAAGGCTGCATTTATTTGATCAAAAATACAGTAAAACAGTAATGTTGAGATATTATTACAATTAAAAATAACTATTTTCTAATTGAATATACAGTATTTTAAATTTTATTTTATTCCTGTGATGGCAAAGCTGAAATTTCTGCAGCCTACAGTGTTACATGATCCTTCAGAAATCATTCTAATATGCTGATTTGATTCTTAAAGGGTTAGTTCACCCAAAAATGAAAATTCTGTCATTTATTACTCACCCTCATACCGTTCCACACCCGTAAGACCTTCGCTAATCTTCGGAACGCAAATTGAGATATTTTTGTTAAAATCCGATGGCTCCATGAGGCCTGGGGATTAATGACAATTCCTCTCTCAAGATCCATAAAGGTACTAAAAACATATTTAAATCAGTTCATGTGAGTACAGTGGTTCAATATTAATATTATAAAGCGACGAGAATATTTTTGGTGTGCCAAAAAAAACAAAATAACGACTTATATAGTGATGGCCGATTTCAAAACACTGCTTCAGGAAGCTTCGGAGCATAAATGAATCAGCGTGTCGAATCAGCTGTTCGGAGCGCCAAAGTCACGTGATTTCAGCAGTTTGGCGGATTGACACGCGATCCGAATCATGATTCGATACGCTGATTCATTATGCTCCGAAGCTTCCTGAAGCAGTGTTTTGAAATCGGCCATCACTAAATAAGTCGTTATTTAGTTTTTTTGGCGCACCAAAAATATTCTCGTCGCTTTATAATATTAATAATAAACCGCTGTACTCATTAATGGATCTTGAGAGAGGAAATGTCATTGCTGGCTATGCAGCCCTCACTGAGTCATCGGATTTCAACAAAAATATATTAATTTGTGTTCCGAAGATTAACGAAGGTCTTACGGGTGTGGAACGGCATGAGGGTGAGTAATAAATGACATTATTTTCATTTTTGGGTGAACTAACCCTTTAAGTAACATTTCTTATTATCAATGTTGAAAACAGTTGTGCTATTTCTGACTACTTAATCATACTGACCCCAAACTTTTGAACAGTAGTGTAAGTAGGGACCAGGCACAGCATCAATATTTTTTCATTCATAAAATGACTGTAATTCAGTCAGCTTTAGTCTACCACTACATATGCCCATGCTAATGAATCCACTATTGAGTGTCTGCATATATCAGTTCTACTGAGTCAAATGTCTAGATAAAATGTCTACTGTTGTGCTCCATCCTTCTGATACAAGTGCTTTTTCTTTGTATTCACAGAGAGAGTCTCAATGGAACATGGTAAGATCAAATCAGTGAAATAGAAACTTTGATCTGAAAGAAATGCCAGTGAGCATGTTGTTTTCATTGCATTACTATAAAGATTGCCATCACCATAGGAATAAATTGAATGTGTGACCATGTAGCCGCATACTGCTGTGATATGATGTATAACATGTATTTGATTTGAACACTTTAGATCATCATGCACTTTAGTGTGTAATTATTATTATTGACACTCAGTGCTGTGTGTTGTTGTAGCTGTGCGACAGACATGCGGGTTCCTCTAAAGATCATGACTCCAGTAGTCATCACGGTCTTTGTGCTAGCGCTCTACCTTCACGCACAGCAGGTGGAGTCCACTGCCAGACTGGACTTTCTCTGGAAGTTACAGGTGTGTTTATCTGTGTATACCTTTGTAATTGTACAGACATTTTGTGAAAAGCTGTTTAATACAAATTGCTGTGCCTCCTGTTCCATCAAATCAATTTGTTGGATACATTTTCACTATTCTTGCTTCTTGTTCTTAAACATTTTGTTCTTACACTACTGTTCAAAAGTTTGTGGTCAGTAAGTTTTTTTTTGTTTGTTTGTTTATTTAAGAAACTAATATTTTTTTTTTTTTTTTTTTTTTTTTTTTTTTTTTTTTTTAAGAAACTAATATTTTTTTTTTTTTTTTTTACTTTTTTTTTTACTTTTTTTAATGCAACACATGCAGAAGAACGGAACAGGTCACTAGGAATATCACATACAATTATGTTGTTCATATACAGTTAACTTCATATCAGGGGTTGCTCTTCCAATAGTCTCGGAAGAGAGAGAAAAGAAAAAGAAGGAGAAAAAAAAAAAAACACAGACATTGCAGTCCACTTACAATAACTCATTATGTTCTATCCATATTCCTATACTTTAACCATTTTGACCAGTACTTGTAAAATGTATCCATGTTTAATCTTAGAGAGAAGGTGAGAAGATACTAATATTTTTATTCAGTAAGGATGCTGTAACACAGTTCGTAAGTACGGGAAGAAGGAGGCGGGAACCGGCGAACATTCAAACAAACTTTAATCTCAAAATAAACACAGAACAAAACGAAAGTAATGCCGGCAGACCCTCGCGGACGTCTGCCGGCCACACAAACATAATAAAACAGAAAATAAAGTCCAGGCCTGGTCCTCTCTNGCAGTCCACTTACAATAACTCATTATGTTCTATCCATATTCCTATACTTTAACCATTTTGACCAGTACTTGTAAAATTTATCCATGTTTAATCTTAGAGAGAAGGTGAGAAGATACTAATATTTTTATTCAGTAAGGATGCATTGATTGATCAAAAGTAACACTGAAGACTTTTACATTGTTACCAAGCAGCACAACTGTTTTTAACTGTGGTGATAATAATAAGAAATGTTACTTGAGCAGCAAATCAGCATATTAGAATGATTTCTGAAGGATCATATGACTGAAGACTTGAGTAATGGCTGCTGAAAATGCAGCTTTGCCATCCCAGGAATAAATTACATTTTAAAATATATTCAAAGAAAAAACATTAATTGTAATAATATTTCACCATATTACTGTTTGCTTTTTTTTTTTATCCAATAAATGCATAAGAGTCTTCTTTCAAAAACACATTTGATCCATTTTGGAGTCTGATGATGTAAATTCAGCATAGATTCACCAAGTTAATTGCAGTCGCTTTGGTACAACAAGAATGCCTTTCTCTTTTTTGTTATTTTTAGCATCATCCTCTATTTTTATTGTATTCATAGGCTACAGAGGAGAAGGAGGAGATGGAGGAACTTCAGGCCTACAACCGTCGGCTTCTCCACAACATCTTGCCCAAAGATGTGGCTGCACACTTTCTGGCTCGCGAGCGGCGGAACGACGAACTGTATTATCAGTCGTGCGAATGTGTGGCTGTCATGTTTGCCTCCATCAGCAACTTCTCTGAGTTCTATGTGGAACTGGAGGCCAATAATGAAGGTGTTGAGTGCTTGAGACTTCTCAACGAGATCATCGCTGACTTTGATGAGGTACAGCAATTTTTGACAAACCTCAGGACTTTCAAGATGATTTTACACTACTGTTGAGTGTGATTCAGTACACTTGACTAACATTTGAGTGTTTTTTTATTCTAANACTTTATCCCAATATGCTAATTTTTTGAGAAGGACCTGTATATATATATATATATATAATATATATATTAGGGGTGGGAATCTTTAGTCACCTCTTGATCTGATCTGATTCTGGGAGTCACGATCCGATTCCAAAACGATTCTTGATCTATTTTTGATCTATTATTATTATTATTTAATTAGTTTACCGACTTAAAAACCTTAAAATCCTAACATTTACATATCCTTACACATAAGTAGGCATACTTTTTTAAATAGTTACAAATTGAAAAAAATTAATTAAAACAATTGTATGTTAAGAATCCTATTGAATGAGCATTTCACCAGCTGAAGAGGAGACTAAAGGCAGAAACAAGCAACCGATGAAAATGGCTGTATTAAAGGCCTGGAAAAACATTTCAAAGTGTGAAACCAAGAGTCTGGTGATGTCTTTGGGTCACAGACTCACTCCGGTGATTGCTTGCAAAGGATTTACAATTAAATATTAGCTTTTTCACATTTACATTTGCTTTAAGTTAAACCATCCCAATACTTATGCTCACATTAGGCAGAGGGATGAAACTCTAAAAGTGCTGTACTTCTTAGCTGGTGAAACATTTTGTGTTGAAAGTCAATAATAAAATGTGACATTCTGTACTTTTGCCTCATATTAATCTTTTAATCATATTTATAGATGTCTTGACACCACAGCTAACAGAGCAATTTTGTCTTTACTGTTCCAATACTTATGGAGGGCACTGTGTGTATATATATATATATATATATATATATATATATATATATATGTATATGAAATTAAATATTATTACAGAATAAAAAAATAGTGAAAAACTAAAAAAAAAGTGGAAAACATTTGAACCGTTTTTACTGTTTTCGTTCTTGGATTAAACATTTTAATTTACTTGGCAGCAGTTGGTCTTTGTTTCAAAGTAGAATTGTGTGTGTGAAACTGGACCTGCATCTTCACATCTTTCTAAACTGTTTGTATTCTTAGAAATGTAGATGTTTAATATGCCTTCTCTTTTCTTGCAGATCATTAGTGAGGATCAGTTTCGTCAACTAGAAAAGATCAAAACCATTGGCAGCACCTACATGGCTGCGTCTGGGCTTAATGACTCCACTTATGATAAAGCAGGAAGGTCGCACATTCGCGCTCTAGCAGACTACGCCATGCGCCTCATGGACCAGATGAAGTACATCAATGAGCACTCTTTTAATAACTTCAAAATGAAGATCGGTAAGGATTTGGCTTAGCCACCCTTAAATAACCAATTAATTTTACCAATCAGCTGCCTATTCTGTATGTTTAATTTATGAAACAGTCCCTTTACTCTTTAAAAAATGCTAAATTCCTGTTTATGTAAATCAAAGACTTTCATAGAGTGACCCATATATTTTACTGTTGTAAAATGAAAAGCATATTGCCCTGTAGGTCTCAACATGGGTCCCGTCGTGGCTGGTGTCATAGGGGCTCGTAAACCGCAATATGACATATGGGGGAATACTGTGAATGTAGCCAGCCGTATGGACAGCACTGGGGTACCTGAGAGAATACAGGTGAGATGTATTTTTGGTCTCTGTGATTGTCCAGATCAAATTACCCCTAAGGGCACCCACACACTACAAGATAGATGGGCCGATTTTTGGGGTCCAATTCCTTCCGACAATCCTAGGTAAAGTCCAGATTATCTTGATGGTTCTACAGATTATTTTATCAGATTTTTCTGTGGTGTGAGTTGTTAAGAGTGGAATTTTGGAATCTGCTGATTTTGTGAGATTTCCCGTGTTCGCAATCGGGACTCTGGTTGTTTGTGAATGGAATCTGTTAGTATGTGGTGTGCTGTCCTAGTTACATCGTGGCGCTCCACACACTATACTATAGGAACAAAACTGTTAAATATATGATTTTTTTTAATGTCATATTTGTGGTCTCTCAAATTTTGAAAATGTAAAAAATCTTTTAGTGTGGGCCAGCCTTAAAGGAACACTCCACTTTTTTTGAAAATACTCAAATTTTCCAACTCCCCTAGACTTAAAGGATTAGTTCACTTTTAAATACACTTTTCCTGATAAATTTACTCACCCCCATGTCATCCAAGATGCTCATGTCTTTCTTTCGTCAGTCGAAAAGAAATGAAGGTTTTTGAGGAAAACATTCCAGGATTTTTCTCCATATAGTGCATTTCAATGGCTACCAACAGATTGAAGGTCCAAACTGCAGTTTCAGTGCAGCTTCAAGGGCTTTAAACGATACCAGATGAGAAATAAGGGTCTTATCTAGCGAATCGATCGGTCATTTTCGAAAAAAATACAACCGTTTATGCTTTATAAACAAAATATCGCCTTGAACGTACTTTCGGCTTCCGCATTCTTCATAGCGCTTACGCTGAATGTCCTACGCCTTCCCTATTCAACTTACGGAAAAAAACGAAACTGGTTCCGCGAAATATATCGAAACTCTTTGGTCATTTTTGAGCGAGATGCTAACGGTCTAATCAGATTCAATGAACTATGCTAAGCTATGCTAAAAGTGCTACCGCCAGACCCGGAGATCGGCTGAATGGATTTGAAAACGGTAAAACTCAACTGTTTAACTCTAGGGGAGTTGGAAAAATTAGCCTATTTTCAAAAAAAGTTGAGTGTTCCTTTAAGATATCCTATGTATACTATAGTGTCCGAATTGAAAATGTGTGATTCAAAATCTAAATTAAACTGGGAACTATATATCATTTTAGGATGCTGAAATTGTTTAAAGTCGGAAGTTGCTTCTTTTCTTTTTCTTTGTTGTGACGTATATCTGAGTGAAATGGCTTTTTGAACAAAAAATGTTGTCCATCAGGAATTGATTGGATTGTTGGATCAATGTTGTTTGCTACTGGTATGATCTCATGTGAGTGACAGGTTGTCCCGCCCTCCTGCATGTAAACACATCATCAGAGATGAGATGTTGCTGCAAGAGAGAGGAACATTTATTTTGATTAAAGATTATGTGGCCACATTCATTTTTTTTTAAATAATGATGTGATGATGTGGACATATGAATAATTTATAACACATACTGCAGTATTCCATAACAAAATAAGAATTGTCAATTTGGATTTCATGGTGACTTTAAACAAATAAATTTTTAATGTTGAGTGCTGCTGTTTTACATTTTTAATTCAAATATTCACTCTAATTTTTATGAATAATATAATTTGAAATGAATAATATATAAATATAATTTGTAAAGAATGTATTTTTGATAATATTTAACTATTTGTTTAATTATTAGAATTAAATGATTAAGAAATGCAAAACAGAAGCAATTTCACTAGTGGTCTCAGATATTTGGATCTATAAATGTCAACTCTGCTTTACAAACTTTTCAGTCCATCATAAATGCTTATGTGCTCTTAATTTCCCTCTGTATCAGGTCACAACTGACCTCTACCAGGTTCTCAGCTCATATAACTACACACTGGAGTTCAGAGGCGTTGTGAAGGTGAAGGGCAAAGGAGAAATGACGACCTACTTCCTAAACGGAGGACCCAACAGCAGTTAACACTCAGCGTCTGATAGTCAGAACATTTTTGAGATGATATGGCGAGGAGACGCTGTGGTTCGGGCCAGCCAGGCTGTTGACGGGCATCCTCCTGGACCAATCACAATAGGATGCATTTGGAAACCCAGTCTAAGAGTGGCCTCTTTGCACACTGAGACTTCCTATAGGATTAACAGAGGGCTTTGCCCCCTTTATTTAAGTGTGAAACAGCTCAGAAAGATGTTCAACCTCAGAGACCAAAGAAACAAAGGAATCTCAAGGCATACAAAGCAGTTCTCCCTGTCTTATATTTCTTATATTGCCAAGAGAGCACAGATGCACTGCATTCTCTGCACCTGGCTTTGGCTCTCTCAGGTGTGGCAGGACTGCGATCTTACTCCACCAACTGGTCCTGGTGGCTCCAAAACAAAACTGCATGAAAAACACTGAAGCCAGTATACTTGTAAAACACATGTTTTATGTGTATATGATTCGTCAGTGTATGTAAAGAGTTCTGTTCATACGGTCCTGTTGCGTTCTACACTGTCTAGGTGATATCGCAATAGATAGAGATATCACAATGAGCTAATATATGGTAGAAGGCCATAGTGAGCACAGCAGCTTTACAAACCCTTTATGGTTCCCCGAACTTTGCTGCAGCGACTGTGGTTGTTACTGGTAAAGGGAGCTAGTGTTGACAGTGTTACCTCTGAGCGATCTAGAGTTGAAAATAAAGCCCCGTTCTCGCCTCCAGCAACTTGAAACGACCCAAAGTCATTAATTTTCATAGCGGGGTTGTGGCCAGGTCCAACGGTGCAACAAACGTTTAGCTAGAGCGATTTGTCGATCTGTCTTCATTTAACAACTGTAGCTGAGAATCAGCTTGTAGTCAGCAACTTTATGTGTCTCTTACCTTGTGCAGGGACAGTATTAAATACTGATGCGTATTGTATGACAATTAAGTGTGTGTGGACCCAAATAGCCTGTCGTTTGTGCTTTTGGTACAGATAAATGGCATTCCACAATGACAAAGAGCACATACTGATTCTCGGTCTTCTTTAATATGATGCATACTTATATACGTTTTTCCTTCCAAAATGATCATTTTAGCAGCATAGACTGATTTGATGTCATCAAGGGATGAGATGGACCAAAAAAGCTACCAGTGTGGCCAATGGCGACGTGTAACGAGAAAGTTTCCGGTGGCATGAACGTGGCTTGAGACTTCAACTTTGTGTTCCGAACAAATTTAAATTCACAAAACTGCACACTATTAAAGATAGAGGAAAATGGCCAAATGTGGCTGTTTTTGTATTTTTAACATTTTATATTTTGACTCCAAAAGCCAAACTGTAAAAGCTATTTTAGATTATATATTTTGTACATTAATATATTAAAATAATGTCTATAAACACCAATATTTATATATATATATATATGCGCTACAGTCCTGCACATTTGAACAGGAGAGGAGACACAAATTATCAGTCACCCTTTTTTTGTCGCTGCATCCATTTAAATAAAATCAGTAGCTAACCTTGTAACCAAGTAAGGAGGATATGTTTGGCTTTTCTCCAAAAAGGGTTTCTGTATCCTGTCAAGTACACTACAATGTAATTATGAGTAGAAAATTGATTTGTAGGACGCGAAATGGCAAGTGAGTGTTTCAGAACAGCCACAGTCGTTTAAAGCTTGGCAAACACATCTGCAAATATTGATTTTAGCCTTGGGTTTATGGTGCGTGGGACAACGAGATCCTCTAGGGATGTTTCCGTTATGCCACAAATATTCACCATGTTTGCACTGCAGCTCGACCAGCATTCCCTTCCCTCTCAGTTCAGTGTGATGGTACGACCCAATGAATGTCCATTTTCTCCAATGAGGCCTTTGTATGTGAAAACTTTGAGTTTGTACACAAACATATAGGGTACTCCGTAAAATGTTTTTTTTTTTCTTCTTCTTCTTTTTTTTGCGTTACCCGTTTCAGATATTTAGTCCATTCAGAGAGGATTATGATATAATGTTTTGGGAAAATCTGCATTTCCTTGAAAGTGTTATGAAACGGTAAACTATATTTGGTCCTGTTCTAGTTTTTCAAAACTTGGACTCAGCTGGGCTTCCAGAGTCTCTTCAGTCTTTATTTCCCACAAGAAAATCAGTGCCATTTTCTTGCCAGCAAATTTAAAATAAAATATCTGGTTGAATGTTTTTGTATTTAATGTCATCATGATACATGTATAGTATGGCCTTTAAATGATGATGCAGGTGCCATATGAATTCCTAAATTAAAGGTAAAGTGTGTCATCCCAAAACGGGATTGGACACGCCCACTTTCTGCCATTGGTTAAACAATATATGTTAGTCCTGCCAAAAGCTCACGGCATTGGTTGAGCCAGTGTTGCTGTGTCGGGCTGGTCGGGATTCTCACTGCGTTTTGACAACGCAATAGAAGACCGTTTTACTCGTATCACAGGATTTAACTTAAGAATGGCTTACTTGTAGGTATTATCTTTGCATATTGGGAGGAGAGAGTATTTTATCATAAAAAATTACAAACTTCAGCTTTAATTCACTTGTGTTTACCATCCAAATGAAAGCACTGAGGTAAGAGATGTCAAGTAAATACCACACTTCTGTCCTGCTGAGTACTGGCATTTACTATTCCAGTGGATCTTCATCTTGGGTTGTCTTTGCTTATATAGCATGTCAAAACTCAATGCTGTTTTTTTTTTTTTTTTACACATCCAATTAAACTATTATAACATTAAACTCATTCTGAAACCATGTAGTTATGATTATTACAATTATTATGTTTGCAAAGCAGCACTCTATTGAAATTAGGTTCAAGTTTGAAATCACTTAAAGGAATAGTTCACCCAAAAGTAACAATTCTGTCATTTGCTTTCCCTCATGAGATTAGTAGTGTCTATTATTTATTTTCTCTGTGGAAAATACATTTTTTGGTCCATAAAATGTAAATAATTAAAATGAATGAGGACTGTCAAGCTCAAAAAGTAGCTACCAAAAAATATGGAAGGTGACATGAAGTTTAAAAATAGAATTGTCTTATTTGGGTGGACAAGCCATTTACATTTTAAAAACCTTAAATATTCAAATTGTAACTGACAATTTGTTACAACTATATTTGCATACTGAATTGTGTTTGGCCCTTTCTTTGACGTCTAAGCATTTATAATCGAATTTAAATTCCAGATGATTGTGGACGTCACCTGGACAGCAAGACGATTATGTCATTTTTATTATTTTGCTGTTTTTGGACAAAGATAACATTTGGGATGTCACATTAAATGTCCATAGGGTGGCAGCAGTGCGCTTTCAATGCGCATCTAGTCATAACATTGTTCCAGCTTGCCTCCAATGTCAATATTTGCCAATGTATCTGTATGAAAACGTGTGCAGCTCTCGTCGTACGTACAGGTTTGTACAATGCTTGAACCACGTTATGCTGGTTGTATGCCAATTTGCACCTTTGTTTTTCCTATTTTTGTTTTTGAACCTAAATACAGAGCCGTTTTCAGAGTATTCATAAATAAAATGTGTCCAGAAATTTGAGAACAAAGAACAGAAAACCCCGCAGAGCAGCTGTTCGGTCAACCAAGCATGTTATAATTCACATAATTTCAGTACACTTTCCCCACTGGCAAACCTGACCTTTTTTATCTTAAAAAATACCCCCGTTTGAGTGCACTTGAATTTAGTCTGTATGTGTCCGATCCGGTCAGTTTGACTGAGCAAAGCTGTTTTATGAAGCATTAAAGAAAGGCCATTGTGCTGGGCGTGAGACTGGCATTTCATTGACATTAAAAACAGTCTAATGGCCAAATTGTTTGGGTTTGATCCAGCAGTCAAAAGGTTAGAATGAACCGAGGCGAAGCACAATGTCATAAAAATCAAAGAAACAAAAACTCAAATAATTTCTCACCCTGATAATGCAGTTATGGAAGCCTTGAACCACAAAGGAAGAAAATTACACGTTTTTTTTTTTTAAGTGTGTATATATGTTAACCTTGACTAAAAAAAAAACATTTTAAAAACAGTAACTATAAAATTAGATCAGCAGAAAACAAGCTGAAAAAACATCAATTACAGAGACGACATAAATGTTCAGACTTCCCCCCTCACTAAGTACAAATAAGCCTAAATGGGCTGCAATTTTCGCATACACAAAAGCATGCAGTGCATCACCTGGAACATTACTTTTATTAGTCACGCTTCTATAAGCCAAATGACTTGTTCTAACAACAATCATCTTCATCATTGCAGCTCTTAATATTTGAGAATAGCAGTAAGTTTATAAATTGCGTGAGCTTCTTCCCACACTTGACATCATGAAGTTCATACTTTAGCATTTTCATACGTGAAAAGAGAAACTTTTTATCTGAATTATGTCTAAGTAGCTTTTTTTCCCCATACACTAAAACGTGAATAACCGTCAAGCAAGACTTTTAGAGAATAATAACTTACATTATGGCGTTTCTCACACATTGCTCACACATTATTTTCAGTGCACTTATTAGATCCGGAAGTATTTTTCCTAAGAGATTTATTAAGTTTTATTGAGAGAGTTATAACTATATAGAAAGACGAATGGGAGAAACATGGGGGAGAAACTGCCTCTCGGGCATGCAAGATCAGATTCTATCTCTTTGAATGGGGAAACATCAAATTCTGTTTGCCAAGCTTTCGATTAAATTTCATATTTGAAATCACCAATAAAATCTGACAACAATTGTCTCATAAATTTTGTTTCTAAATGTTCGAATCATGACAAAAAACTGTATTTTTCAGGCTGGCTCAAGCTAATGCGCATGCGCAGTCCTAAATGCGCGTCTCGTGTCATTTCGGAGGCGCGCTTCAACTGTTTCTAGAGGAACCGGAGCTTCTACCGGACGCTGCAGTGACGCGATGACTTTACCAATCGGCGATTGGCTCTTATTTAGAAGGCGGGACTTATTCCGCCATATTGTGCGTTGCACTTTCTCCCAGTCCCGCCTTTTAAGTAAAAGAGCCAATCGCTGATTGATAAAGTCATTGCGTCACTGCAGCTGCCATTAGAGGCTCCGGTTTCCATATAAAGTTTCTGAGACTCGCGTTTAGGAGTGCACATGCGCATTGGCTCGTCTAACCTGAAAAAATAAGCTTTTTTAACGCTGTTTGAGCATAAGAAACAGCATTTATGGGACAGTTCATATCAGATTTTGTTGCTGATTTGAAACATGTTATGTAATTGTGAGTTCGCCAAGCAGTTTTTGAGATTTCAGGATTCCCCCATTCAAACAGATAGAACTTGGTTTTGGATGCCCGAAATAGCTGCCCGGAGGCGTTGCAAATATGGCCGCCGAGTGAACAGCCTTTCCTTGAAAGGGACTTTGGTTATAAGCCATGAACCAAGCCAAACAGCTATGAGGTGAATCACATCATTACAAACTTTAATGTGAAAAAAAAAAAGTAATCTTAGTGACAGTTAGCCCTGATATCCCTACTCAAGTTGTTAATTTTCATAAATGTGTTATGTGCATAAAAATAAAACACGAGGCAAGCATATTCATACAAATTCAAGGTTTTTACTGATGGTTTCAGGACAGGGCTTTTCCTTTGAGTACAAACACACATTAGGCCAAAGGGCAATGCACTACTGCTGGAGAGAGAGCATTGAGGTACTTGATGTGTTGAGACGCAGACTTAATCTTTGATCACTGACACTTGGGGGAAAAGAAAAAGAAATTCATGTACATCTTCTGAGGAATTTTGAAACCCCATGACCCTTAATCTGTCAATCATCCATACAACCTATCATTTGCACAATGAAAACAGGATGCAAAACAAGCCAGGTGAATAGAAACAGAATAAAACATAACTCATTCATACCACTCAACATGGTCACTGAACAGACCCGTTGACAAAAGGCAGCAAACACTGAGGGAAAACAACAGAGTCTGTATATTAGTGTGATTCCATTTCCCTCTAAGCCAAACACATTCATTTGCAGGAAGCACACCTGCAGGCAGCATAGACTTGATTGACAAATAACACATCTGATTATGCTTTCAGGGCAGAGACGTCTGACTAATGATCACAAACACAGTGACACTCAAATTAGGCTATATGACAAAATAAAAATGCGGGTGGAAATTACATTTCATATATATAGGCAGCTATAAAAAGTCTTGCATATGAGTTGGCTTTTACAATCAAAATAGAGAAACAATTGTACAATGTCTAAAAGAATACTAAAAAGACAACTTAAAGGTATAGTTCACCCAAAATGAAAATTCATAATCATTTCTTTATTCGGTGGAACACAAAAGGAGATGTTTAGCTGAAATGTCTAAGCAGCTTTTTACCATACAATAAAACATGAATAATAACCACAACTGTCAAGCAAGATTTTTATTGAATAATAACTTACATTTTGGTCTGTTTCTCACACGAGTGCAACAATGCCCACTTTTTCAGAGGCCTTGGTTCCTTAAGTATGTTTCAGATAGTGATTTAAAAAAAGCCTTCATTAAAGAGTTAAAAGACATGAACCAAACCGACCAACTACGAGGCGAATCACAACATTACAAACTTTTATATGCAGAGCAAAAAACTATTTGAAATTTAGACAAAAATAATTACAAGACTGTGTACTTAAAAGGTTAGTTCACCCAAAAATGAAAATTCTGTCATTAATTACCCACCCTCACGTCGCTCCAAACCCGTAAGACTTCCGTTCATCTTCGGAAAGCAAATGAAGATCTTTTTGATGAAATCTGAGTGCTTTCTGTCCCTCCATAGACAGCTACACAACTGAAACTTTTAAGTTTCAAAATGTTCATAAAGAGATCATTTTTCAATTTAGGCTTTTCTTCACAGTTAAACATTGATCTGAAGATGAACGAACGTTTGGAACAACATTTAATGACAAATAAGGACAGAATTTTCATTTTTGGGTGAACTAACCCTTTAATGGCTTAAATGAGTAAAAGAACTACAATCCCATGAGACATAGCAAATGACTAATTAAAAATGAATATAAAATGATATATATAAAGATTTTCATTGTGTATATAGAAACAACATTTTACATTTATTGCAAAATATGCATATATGAGTTTACGATTTTATTTTATAGTAGTTTGATGCTTTTATTGTTTGTTTGTGTTTTATCTTTGACAGACCCTGGTAACCATCCACATTCACTGTATGGAGTTCAGGCACGTTCTTCAACAGAATTTTCATTTTTGGGTGAGCTGTCTCTTTAAGCCCTGAAGTCAATTAAAACAAAAAATAACTAAAACACTTCCCTATTGGAAAATATATTAATTGTGCACATCTGAATTACCTGCTAGCAATTTGCTTTAATATTTCATGCATGAATCTAATATTGCGCGCTGATGAAGTCACTGTTATGAACATTTTGCTTTAACCAAAACAGCAGATTCCCATCTGTGATCTCAATTGGATGTGAAACAGCAGGAAGTGTTTCTTGAGCAATATCAAAACAATTAGTTCTTTTGTCCTCAGATTTGGTGCAAACAGGTTCATAGTTGAAATGCTGGGCTATGTTCTGCAGTCTTAAAAGAGTTCAAGGGGGTCAAACATTGTAGTCGGGTGCTTTGCCCTGCGGTCTTCTCAGGTGGATCTGCAGAGTGATGAACGCACCCACCGTCACGTGAAAGAGGATCTGCCACATGTTACGCAGTTCATACAGATACATGTTACATAGGCAGATCATAGCAAAGGCCAGGAATGATTTGATGTTCCTCCAAACTGAGAAGTAGACGAACAAATAACACTACATGTAGAAAAAGAAACAAGAGGAAAACATTTTTAAGCAGGAATAAGCAAATTCAGGTTGAATTAAGGTTGAACCACTGTAGTCACATGAACTGTTTTAAATATGTCTTTAGTAGCTTTCAGGGCATTGAAAGTGTTAATTATCTTGCTGACGATGCAGGCCTCACTGAGCAATCCGATTTTATGAAAAATATCTTAATTTTTGTTCCGAAGATGAACAAAGGTCTTACGGGTGTGGAACGACATGAGGGTGAGTAATTAATGACAGAATTTTCATTTTTGGGTGAGCTAACCCTTTAAGAATAAATATAAGAGAAGGTAGTAAGGTTTATGCCCTACTATTCAAAGCCATGGGGTCGGTACGATTTTTAATGTTTTTGAAAGAAGTCTCTTATGCTCATCAAGGCTGCATTTATTTGAGCAAAAATACATTACAAACCGTAATATTGTGAAATATTATTATGATTTAAATTAACTGTTTTCTATTTTAATATATAGTTTATACTGTGATGTCAAAGCTGAATTTTCTGCATCATTACTCCAGTCTTCAGTGTCACATGATCCTTCAGAAATCATTCTAATAAGGTGAAACATTTATTATTATTATCAATGTTGAAAACAGTTGTGCTGCTTAATCATTTTTGTGGAAACGGTGATACATTTTTTTTCAGGATTTTCCGATGAATAGAAAGTTTGAATTACATTTATTGTAACATTATAAATGCCTTAGTTGTCACTTTTTTGTCACGTCCTTGCTGAACGTATTCATTTCTTCTAAAAAAACAAAAAGTTATTTAGAAAAAAAAAAAGTATTAAAAAAAGATAGTCTTTTGAAAAACAAGTCTTAATATCGTAATATCAGTTCTGCTTCTCAACTAAAATATATTTTGTTTTAGGGATGTTTACATATTTTTACTGGGAAACGAGCAATTATGTTTTCAATAATTTATTTAAGTATAAAGGAAACAAGGCTATTTTTTAATGGCGGAAACAGAATAAACATCAAAATTCATACAATTACCAAAAAAAACTATACAAGACATTTCAGATCGAGGGTTTTGAAAATCCACTACTAATAAAAAACATCTACGATACCAGCTGCTTTTGTTTGATGCTAGTAAAAAGGCAATGTTTCTCCAATTTTCCAGATTACGCCTTTACACGACAGTGAGGAAAAGTGTGATATATTAGCATTGGTTGGTCAGACCAAGACAGAGAGCGGAGGAAATGAAGCCTGGCAGGCCAACAGTAACTCACGGTCTGACTGCCGTCACTTACCTGATACAAACAGGCAGCGGTTCCGAGGAAAAAAGCAATTACGTAATTAAAGTCTTCATCCTCGTTCTGCAGATGGAGCAGAAAAAGAGCAAAGACAGGGTGCTGTGTTAAAGAGTGAACAAATTACAACAGGAAGCCATGTGCTAAAATAGAGAATGAATTAAAAAGAGAGGGAGTCCGGACTTGAGGGCTCACTTATCAGTGCAATATAAAAAGCCAAGCAAAACTGTTCTGTTTATGGTAGAGGAAAAATCACATTTAAGTGCAAAGTCTGACAAATTATTCAAGAGTACTGTTACTATCCATTAGGTATGATTTACTATTTTACATTGGCACTTATACATTTACAAGTAATGTTTAGTCCAATGTGTTAATCAATAAAAGAAACAAAGCCCAAAATAAAGTGCCAGCATTACTATTAGTGTATAATTTAACGTACCTGCAATACGCTTTCTATTGCGTGGACACCCCGCAGCAAATTAAGAGCGCCGCATAGGACACTTAGGATGCAGGCGACGATACCCGACAGGGTGACGGCCTCCAACATTTGATTAGGAGCTGCAGGAATAAATCAAGCAGAAAATCCATGTCAAACAGTAGCAAAGTAACTAGGTTTTGCTGAAGGAAACCTGTCGTGCAAAACTTTCTGCCACGATGATAGGCTGTTCAGAGTACATATGTGCTCAAGGTCTTTCAAAAAGTTCTACTTCTTGAGAACAAAGGGATGTTTACAAGTTGTGTTCACAGTGTGTTCTCTACCTATGCCTTTATATTTAGACTGCTTGTGTTGTGAGAAGCCGTTGATTGATCCAATGTCCTCCGAGGAGAGCTGATAAGGAGGCCGGAGCTTGATCTCAGTCTGCATGTCAGCCAGATTAATCTTGGTGGAGAGGGAACGTGGGCTATTGTAACGTTGCTTGGTTTTACGAATGAAATTATCTGTCAAAACAATAGAAACAACAGAGTAAATAAATGCTTCAATCACAACATGGTCTATATGCTACAGATGGCTTTAGTTCATTTCAAATCACATTAAATGGAAAGTCTTCAGGATGCGTTTATATTTATTTAGATAAATTCAAAGATTTCTAGCCAAAACGGAGCCTCATAAGTGACTACATTTAAATGTTCCATATAAGATGCAACTCCTCTAATGTTTACTCAAACTCACCATGCATATAATGCTCTTCAGAGACTCAACTAATGCTCAAGGTTGGTGAAACTGCCCGTGTAGAACTAATTTAAGTGGAACTAATTACTACAAACAGTTCTCAGTGTTGAGTAAAAACTGAAAGTGATAATTAGAGGGTTAACAACAAAATAATGGCAAAAAAAAAAGTCTTTCTATTGAGTTGTCCTGACTCCTATAGGCACTAGGCAGACTCTTTTAATTCTTAAAAAAAACAACAACTCCCAAACACAGGAGTTATTGATTTGAATCAGCCTGACAAATCCATTAGAGATGCATTTCCCAAAAGCGTTGTTAGCCTAAACAGATCGTAGACACCATTACTGCCAAGAGTTTCTATGATCTACTTAGGCTTTCAGGAAACACAGTTTAGAACGGTTAATTAACATCTAACTCGCTCACTCAAAAAGTTATTATTACTTTGATAATAACTTTTCATCTCAAAATGAAGCAAGTTGTGTGTACTTAAGGTTCAGGTCATTTAAAACCTTACCATTAATGACTCGTTGGTTGTTCATAAGACATCATGTAGTTGAAGATACACATTTGA
>RJVU01016332.1:203863-305120 GCA_003731715.1 Anabarilius grahami | reverse complement strand
TATATATATATATATATACACACACATACACACACAATTGTTCAAAAGGTTGGGGTCAGTTAGTTTTTTGGGGGTTTTTTCCAGCAGCGATGCATTAAATTGATTGAAAGTGATGTTTATAATGTTACAAACAATTTGTATTTTTAATTAAATGTTGTTCTTGTAACACTTCTTATTCATGAAAGAATCCTGAAAAGAATATATTGCAGTTTCCACAAAAATATTAAGCAGCACAACTGTTTTCAACTGTGATCATAATAAGAAATGATTCTTGAGCATCAAATCATCATATTAAAATGATTTCTGAAGGATCATGTGACACTGAAGACTGGAGTAATGATGCTGTAAATTCAGCTTTGCAATCATAGGAATACATTACATTAAAAATATTAAAATAGAAATAGGTTTTTCTTTAAATTATAATATAATAATATTTCACAATATTAACATTTTTACTATATTTTTGATCAAATAAATGCAGCCTTGGTAAGACTTTGTTTTAAAACATTTAACCAACCCCAAACCTTTGAACAGTATAGTGGTGTATATTAAAAAATAAATATACATTGAAATATATATAAAAATGATAGTCCCCTTCTGCAAAAACAGATTTCTGTCAGAAACCTGTCCCAGCCCCCTCTAGAAACTCACCAAACTCAATAAAAGAGAAAGGCCTCAAAGCGCTGTTGATCCTTTTGGTGTCATACGTGACAATGAACTCTCTCTGAAGCTCGTCCAGGAAGCTGAAGGCCAGGACATTAGGATAGTTTTCTGTGCAAACCATCATGTACCCAACTCCGAGAGAGCTTGTAAAACTATGGAAGATATGCAAGATATGTATAAGTTTACATCACACTTTTAGAGTCAATTTTATTTCAGTTAAGTTGAGGACAAATTATGTTGTGACATACATCACATTGACAGTGCTGGGTGTCAACCAGGTGTGAAAACATGACATCTGTCACAGATAGGCTAGGGAAGGTCATTCAATGGACTTGAAAATCCATTCCAAGGACATTAGAATCCAACAACCAAAGTGAATAAAAATCACCCTTCACCCTCTGTTTTACACCTGCTCTGGATCTGAACAGTTTAGTAACTCGCCTCAGGAAAGAAGAAACTTTGTCAATGTGTCTCTCCGTGTTAACGTCTGTTTGAGAGATGAAACGATCCATTGAGTCACTCCAGAGAGAGAGAGAAAGAGATGAATCGTTTCTACCTGCTTGTGATGTTTGGAATGATGAATAGAAGCCAGGCTATGAAATGGTCACCCCTGGGTCCCTCAGAGCAATGCATCTGAATTAGACCTTGCTGAAGGGGAACTTTTTGCATCAGAACAGTTGGCAATCAGAGCACTCCACCCCACTCTGTCATTTGTTTTGGCTGGGATTTTTTAATTAAAGGGATGGTCACCCAAAAATGAAAAATCTGTCATCATTTAGTCACTCTAATGGCATTCCAAATGTGTATGACTTCTTCCACAGGACACAAAAGGAGATATTTTGAAGAATGGTACGGATAGTGCATATACTGTAAGCTACCATACAGTGACCACAACCTGTCAAGATCCAAAACAGATGCATGAGTGGAACATTGTTTACTGTGCTTTTATGTTATTTTTGGAGCTGGACAGCCCATGGTCACTATATGCTTTCGTTGTATGGAAAAGAAGGGAGTGAGGGTGAGTAAATGATGACTGAATGTTTATTTTTGGGTGATCTATTCTTTTAGGTGCAACTGTATCAAAATGCTTTCATATCAAATTCAATTTGACCCTTCGCCGGGAGTTTGATTGACAAGCGATCTAACCAAACAGAACGCCGCATCCGCCATTTTGTCCGACAAAGCAGCCAGTAGTTAGAAGAGTAGCCTCGGTGGAGTTAAACTTGAAAAATTGTGTATATTGACGTCTTTCCGCGTTTGAAACAACATTCATTCTCATGTTCATTCATGTTTATTTGATGTTATAAATGGACTAGTAGGAAGAGATGATCGGTTTACGAGCCTCTTGAGCTGAGGTGCTACAGCAATCTGTCACGATCATGGTCACGACACATTAAAGAGCCAGAAAACGTTTTTTATTGTTTGAATTTCTTTAAAAACTACACAGTTTGAAAGCTGGGACTTTGTTTAATATTATAAGTAACCTGCTTTGTCTTGTCTGTCGACATGTGGTCATGTATCCTCTTCGCTACGCGATGTATTTTTCACTGCGTGTGGCGAGACAGCGCCACGGCTTGTCGGACAAAGCAACAGTAACTAAGGGGGGCGGGTCTTTGCGAAGGGTCAAATTGTAATGGATGCATGTACAATCATGTCCACATTTGGCCTCAGTGGCCACTGCAACTTTCAGTGTAGCGCAGTGTATGTAAAATTGTGAGAAAACTAAGCACAAAAATGAATATAGAGGAACTGTCACACAACACAGAACATCCCACCAATTCCAGAACGTCCGCAAGTCTCCCGCATATTGATAGCAGCTCCCTGATACCCCCAAATTACATACACTATCCCGGAAATTGAGCGAGCAAGACCGATACACCTGGTATTATAACGCGTGGTTACAAAAACATGGTTCAAAATGTATAATTTGGTTGTATTAGGACAGCAGACCTTGTCAAAAATGCCAAAAAAGGTTTAGTTCACCCCAAAATGAAAATTTCGTCATTAATTACTCACCCCCATGTCATTCCAAACCCTTAAAGACTTTCGTTCATCTTCAGAACACAAATGAAGATTTTTTTGATGAAATCTGAGAGCTTTCTGTCCCTCCATAGACAGCTACGCATCTACCACTTTGATGGTTAAAAGAGTTCATAAAGAGATCGTAAAACTAATCCATATGAGTTGAGTGGTTTAGTCCAAATTTTCTGAAGAGGCTCGATCGCTTTATATGATGAACAGATTTAATTTAAGCTTTTACTCGCATATAAACATTGATCAGCAAACAAACATAAGCTCAACCGAACCTGCTTGATGCACGTGAACAAACCTCTTACAGAAGCTCAAACGTGCTCCGTAACACATGAGAATGAACCTCATTGGTTCTCGCACATGTCAAGCAAACATGCTCGAGCTTCAGTTTACCACAAGGAATATGTGAGTTGATGAATGTTTATATGTGAATAAAAGGCTAAATTAAATCTGTCCATCATATAAAGTGATCGTATCTTTTCAGAAAATTTGGACTAAACCGCTCAATTCATATGGATTAGTTTAACGATCTCTTTATGAGCTTTTTTAAGCATCAAAATTCCAGTTGCATAGCTGTCTATAGAGGGACAGAAAGCTCTCAAATTTCATCAAAAAGATCTTCATTTGTGTTCCGAAGATGAACAAAAGTCTGATGGGTTTGGAATAGGGTTGCAAAATTCCGGGAATTTTCAAAGCTGGAAACTTTCCATGGGAATTAACAGGAATTAATGGGAATAAACAGGGAATTTGCAGAATTGCAGGTTAGCCCATAACAGGGTACTTAAATGTAGTTGGAAAAAATTTTAAAATAATGGTTTTCTATTTTAATATACATTAAAATATAACTTATTTCTGTGATGCAAAGCTGTATTTTCAGCATCATTTATCCAGTCTTCAGTGTCACATGATCCTTCAGAAGTCATTCTAATATGCTAATTTGATACTCAGTTATCAATGTTGGAAACAGTTGTGCTGCTTAATAATTTTTATAACCTGTGATACTTTTTTTCAGGATTCTTTGATGATTTCTAATTTAAAGAACAGCATTTATTTCAAATATAAATATTTTGTAACAATATACACTACCGTTCAAAATTGTGGGGTCAGTAATTTTTTTCTTTCTTTTTTTGAAAGAAATTAATACTTTTATTCAGCAAATTGATAAAAAGTGATATTAAAGTGATATTGATAGAAAAGATTAGAGAAGATTTCTATTTTGAATAAATGCTGTTCTTTTAACTTTTTATTCATCAATGAATCCTGAAAAAAGTATTAAGCAGCACAACTGTTTCCAACATTGATAATCACTGAGTATCAAATCAGCATTTTAGAATGATTTCTGAAGGATCATGTGACACTGAAATATATAACATAATTACTGCAATAAAAATGTATTGAATGCGAAAAAGAAATAACTTATTTCATGTTATGACCAAACAAAATGTTTATATTTATGTTTGTATATGATACATTTTATATAAATATTATACATTTATATAAATTTCCCAAAATTTCCAATTAATTCCCATAAAATCTCATAAATTCCCATACATTTTCCGTAAATTCCTGTTAAGTTTCCAAATTGGAATATTTCCAAAATTCCCCAGGTTAAGTTCCCGTGGAAAGTTTCCGGAAATTTTACGCCCCTTTGCAACCCTAGTTTGGAACGACATGAGGGTGAGTAATTAATGACAACATTTTCATTTTGGGGTGACCTAACCCTTTAAGTATAAATGCATTTCCAGTGTAGTGCTCCACACTGAAGACATGTGGAATGGTGTAACAAAGTTCACAAACACCCTCAATGCCACTGCGTTGATAACTCACTTGATGTTGTATAGGCCAGATCTAAGTGAGCAGCGATCAGGAAACTGGCCGAGTTTTTTGGACAGACCCTTGAGATGTTTCTTGGACTCCTGAAGCCCTTTATCCTGTTCATAGTCCGTGGAGGCTGAGAGAGGTAGACCATCCCTCACTCTCACCACAGAGGCAAACAGGACCATAGACATCTTACAGGCAGCTCAGTGGACACCTGGAAGAACAAGAGAAAACTATCATTCAGTGCATAAATAATACTCCATTTTCCCAACTCCCATGTTTAAAGCTGACAAAACAGAATGTAATACACAAAGTAGAGATTAAAATAATAGATAAATAAACATATAAAAATCTAGACTCTCCTATAAATTCTATTATATTCAACTCAATGTAGAATCATGACATCTGCAGCACTGTGCTAGGCTAATAATAACATTAGCACGTTTGCTGACAGCTTGTTATCACATAACATCAGCAGATTGTTCTATGCACTCACCAACATCACACATCTTATAATACGGGTTTATCAGACTTTAATTAAAAGCGAACCCCTAAAACTACACACTGCAGTTATACGCAATGATGTGGAGCAGATGCCACTGCTACCATAGCAAGACTGTTAGCGTGACATTGCATGCATTGTCACCGATAGCTGTACATACCTACTGACATGAGCCGTTTTAAAACACATTAAGACATTATAATCCTTTTTGAATTATTTTGCTTATATACTATCGTGATCGCTGAGCTCTTCCTGCAGGTCTCATAGCGGACGGTTCAGCACACGTTTGATAAAGCTTCGGCTAAGTTCGTCTCATCTTCGTCGTAGTTCGGCTTCGCTTCGGCTCTGTTCGGCACAAATTCGTCGGTGTGAGAGTCTGTGTGACGTGGCTAGAGGAAAAGCATTATGGGTCACTAAAGTGAACATCAGCAAACCAGTTAGCCTGTAAATCATTTATTTGGGAAATTGGATGACACAAAGGTCTTATAAAATAATACTTAATACATCAATTGAAAAACCTATACTTGTAAAAATGATAAAAGTCTCTAAGATTTTCAAATTCATGTGAATTTTAATAGTTTACTTTTACATTTTAGCATTGTTTTAGCAGTATCATATGAAACCTAGTATCATTTTATAAAGCACGTGGATTAAAAAACGAAAAAAGAATATGTTTTTTAATTATATAAATTACTAAATGCGCTAAATTAAGGTTTGATTTATATACAGAGATCTGACACCTTACAGTAGCTTGTCCTCTGATTTTTTCCCCATTTAAACCAAAATTAATTTGTAATATCAGAAGAACGTACATGTTGTACAACTTGTACTATATATATATATATATATATAAACTGTTCTGATGGAATAAATCATCACAAATGTTGATGTTGGACGACACGTCAAAAAAAAATAGCAGAGATGGTCAATTAATGTGTTGTATTTTGATTTAGTGACGGTCAAATGTAAAAGGTAGAGGGAAAGTTTATCCTAGATGTTCAATGTTGTGTAACTTCGGCATATACATTATACACATCTCGATTTTGCAGCCCCTGCTTTGAGTTTAATGATAACATCTTAACATTTTTTAAGCTCATAAACCACAAAATCAGACTTGCATTTTGTAGTTCTGTTGGTGTCGAGTAACACCATGATCTTTGATGTGAATCATTCAAATTCATCCATCACATGAAGAGTTCAGATGCAAAAGCCTCTAAGTGCCGTCTGAAATTTTCTTCTAAAATGAGCATTTTTATCAAGCTTGTATGTTTAGGTTCAGTAATTTCATTTTAATGTCAATTAATAGGTAATTTTCATTGCCATTAAAGTGAATTAACTGAACATAAACATACAAACTTGATAAAAATGCTCATTTTAGAAGAAAATTTCAGACGGCACTTAGAGGCTTTTGCATCTGAACTCTTCACATGCTCTTCTGAATCCCATGTCTTTACAAGGATGAAACTGGGAGCTCTTCAGCCTAAAGTGACCTCTTGGAAACATTCACTTCACAGCATGCAGCGTGAGAGAGCCATGCATTGAAGATTGATGTTCTCTTCATGGACAGCTTGACGAATAGCTGGCAGTCGTAAAGCTATGTGTTTAGTGCAGGAGTGTCAGGGTGACAAGTGAAGATGTTGTCATTCATACTGACAGGATGTGGAGTGGGCTGACTGTACATTGGTTGTACCTCAGCAACATATGGAGGAGTAAAAGTTCAAGCTCAGTGGGTTGGGTAAAGCGGATATAGACATCACTCTAGGTAGGAAATACTACCTCCCGCCAAAAATGCTCATTTATCCCTATAAAGCACCCCTGTAATGACTGATCCAGTAGGTCTCTGTTATATACATTTTATGGATGATTAAAAACAACAGCAGAATTATTGTGCATTTTGATGGATGCTAAACTCACATCCTTTGGGTGTCTTGGGTGTCAATTACTGCTCAAAAGTGTGTTTTCTTATTCTGCTGCTGCTGCTGCTGCAAAAAAAATAATAATAATTTTTTGACTTTTACTGCCACATCCGTAAAACAAGGGGAGAATGAGTGTGTATTGATTTCTTGGCAAGTGGTGCATATCATTTTGATTATTGCTTTCAGAGCTAGGGTGGAGAAAAGCAAAGATAATTCAATTCATTTCAATTTACATTTATTTGTATGGCGCTTTTCACAATATAGTGTCAAAAAAGCTTTACAGAAAAAGGCATGTTTCTACATTACAATTTAGAGTAATCTGTTATCAAAGGTGACTGTAAGTAATGTCCATATGTCAAAAATCTACAGTTCTAAGATAATACAAATCATGCGGTTAGCTAATATCATGTATTCATTTAGGCAGAAACAATAATCTCATTAAAGCCTAAAAGTTTTGATCATAATGATATATAGAACATTTGGCAGTGGTGCATGTTGATTCAGAGTTGGTGTCATATAAAGTCCGCACAGGGGTTGACATCAGCACATAATGGGGGTGTATTTATGCCATTGACTTCTGTTACTGAGAGATTTGTCCCGTTGACGTGTATTATTGAATATTTCCATGGGCTATTAATTTTCACGCCACAAGCTGAAAGGACTGTGTTGAACAAACTGATCATTTCAGAAGGTAAAACAAATTCTCTACAACAGGGCAGTGTCACTGGAGAGACAATTTGCACTGTGGTCAAATATTGACAAAATAATATATCAGGCTTTATAGATTCACAGTCTCAAAAATTTAATTAGGTAGGAAATTAATGTACATATAGTATTGATTAACAGCACGGGGACTGTATCATTCTGCTTGCCTTCTACACACACTTTCTATTAATGATACAGATTTTTCAGCGACTCTCTCTGCAGTTTACAATTACGTCAGTAGGTGGCGACAAGTGATCGTGTTATGAGTAAATCATTAATTCAACAGATTTGTTAAAAAACGCTGAATCATTCAGTAATGAAACAAGTGACTTTTTATTTATATCATTCACTCAAATAATTTGTTCAAACACACTGATTCGTTTGGCTTGAAGCTATTATCGTTGGCGAAGCGACAATAGAAAAAACCCTACAATATTGGGTCTAAGATGTAAGTTACTCGATATTAACTTATTGTGTGTACGACCGAATCACGGGTCCGAATAGACACCTAATGTCAGACAGCAAACTCTTGCTCATGTGATAGGCTATATACGTACAGTAAATCTATAGCCTAATATTTAGGGGGAAAACAACAACAGTTAAAGGTGCAATTGGTGATTCTCCACAGAAACATTTTTGTTATGCTGGTTTAAAGGCTCCTCATATCCTGAAAGCAATCACTATGTTAAGCAGTCTATTGTCTGTGGAAGGCGTAGGATCATGAAATGTTCATTCAATCATTGCATTCGGTCCGAATAAAATGATAACATTTTCCCTGTCAGTCAACGTGTGTTTGCACACCACTGCGCAGCCTGTTCATGCAGACATCATACATAAACACAGCGTTCACGTACGCTGTACAGACAGAGCAAGAATGGCAGGCAAACAGCAACAACCTAACTTTGCAGTACAGTGAGCAACAGTACTAAAGTTTTCTAACCGGTGAATGACACATGATGTAATCCAATAACGTTGTCTCTGGTCGTCTCGCCTCTGGTCTGTGCGCGTTCATGTGTTTTGGAGGAGGCGTGGCTTTGGACGGCGATTTGCAGGGAGGGTAAGATATGCTTTCAATGCTAGCAGGATAAGGTTAGCATTTCCCAGGTCACCTATTACACATTTAACTTACTTTGCTCAAAAGAAAGCATTATAATAAAATTATACACAAATCTGAAATCAACAGCATAACAATCTTCATTTAAAGGGATAGTTCACCCAAAAATGAAAATTCATCATTTACTCGCCCTCAAGTTGTTCCAAACCTTCTTTCTTCTGCTGAACACAAAAGAAGATATTTTGTCAGTATCCAAACAGTTGAGGGGCCTCATTGACTTCCATAGTAATTTTTTACACATGGAAGTCAATAGGGTCCATCAATTGTTTGGTTAAAAACATTCTTCAAAAAAAATCTTCACGTTCAGCAGAAGAAAGAAATTCATACAGGTTTGGAAAACTTGAGGGTGAGTAAATGATGACAAAATTTTCATTTTTGGGTGAACTATCCCTTTAAGTGTATATTTGTTTCTTCAATCTCGCATGCTCCTCGACAGTTGTGAAAAAGTGTGTATAATCTGAGACGCCCTCTGTAACACATTGGGCATTATTATAGTTATCATAATAATTTAATTCAAATTTAATAACAATATTAACAAATAAAACTTTATAATTGGTGCATTCCACTTTTATTATCAACTCATTTGTTTTTCAGTCAAACGTGGATCTTGAAAGGGTTCTTCCCTATCTGAGAATAGGAAAACATCTCAATACCAGACAATTTTATGCCAGTATTATGTAGTTGATATATTCTTACATTTGATGGATACAAAATTGTTGGCCTGCATTCAATCTGCACTGGCAAACAATTTCCTGGCGTTAAAGTGGTGGTTGACAGTCCATGTCTGGATTATGACAGCTCACTATATCCTGGATGTTTAAGGTCAGTGAGATAGGATACACATTATTAACTTTTGGCATCACCCAATTATACAGTGGAAAATATGTACTCTGTATCACACAGGTATTTATCTTCCATTTCTTTACTTTCATTTATGCTGGCATTTTCTTGTCCTCTTTTTACCCCTGGTTCTGAGAAGTAGGGTGCATCCAGGCAAAATAATTGCCTGCACCCTCGGTAGCTTCCGCCATGTAATTCGGATGGAACCATCCCTCTCTCCAAACCATTAAACAGTCACATATTGCACTTGACAACACATGCATTTCACCAGCAGGTGTTTCTCCACGGGCAGCAGTTTAAATGTCCAAAAGTGACTCATCCCTTGAGTTTCCAATCTGGCAAACAGCTCATGCCTCTTACAAGGGTTCCTGTGCGGTATGATGGCAAAGTCCTCGGATAATTTGAGATCATGACAGAATTAGTCCAGGAAGCCTTTCGTAAACAGAAACACCTGACAGAAAAGTTTGATAAGAAATTACTCAGAAACTGCACAGTAGTGCTACTTTTCTCAGTTTCATAAGGCAGTTGTGACAGCATAGGTGCTAATTGACAGCAGGGGGAAACTAATTTTTAAGTAATGACATTTCTTCCACTATTTCCCATGATCGTGTCTACAAAGAAAGACAAACAAAAAAAGAACAGCTCCAAAAAATAACAGGTTTTGGTCAGACGTCTCATATTCTTCACTCTGTTGGCTTCATAAACCTGACACAATTGGCTAGTTTCATATAGTAGGATAAAGGTTGATATCTAATAAGCATGTGTGCATGTACCATTTCAGAGAAGTGGGGGAAGAAAAAAAAAAAAAGGAAAAAGTTTACTTAAAGTATGGGTCACCTTAATGCAAACAATAGTTTATAAATAGAAAACAAATGATCGGTCAGCTAGGCAGACAAAGTCAGCAAACTAACCCACATTTGTCCTTTGGTGTTGAAGAACAGCAGTTTTATACAAACAAAACAAAAGCTTTGTACAAATTGTGCAGAAAAAACAAATATATATATTTTATGATATATATGGTATGATGCCAAAGTGCTGCACAGTGGCTACTTAATATTTTCTGGGCATTTATTTAACATGATGTTGTACTGGCCCACCCAAAGTCAAAAGAGTCTCTATTATAAGCCATTATAAGATCTTTATTTTAAAATATTCTGATATGACTTCAATTTAAGTCTATGGAATTTTTCACCATCATCCCCCGGGTAAAAAGTAATAGTGGAACCCTATTAAAACCCTGCTCGTGTTTCATCATTAAAAAAAAGAAAGAAAAGAAGTTGGCTATGTTCCTCACCAAATGAGAAGTAATATTAATATATTATTTGAATAATTTAGACAATGGTTCTTGGAAATGTATGCCTTTTATTTTGCATTGTGTTCATCAATGCAGCAAAACTGTACATATGGCTGGGCACAAAAAAATAAAGGCGACAGTGACTTCTTGGCATCGTGGTAGCTCCCACATTCCACAAACCTTTGGGATAAGACAAATCACACCTTTCTAAAACAGAATAACTCAAAGGAACCAGATGAAAGTCCCTGACCATCCAAATATTGATGTAAATGTCAATGCACAAATGAACCATGTCTCGACAGCAGTGTCAAGCAGTGAGACAAACCTCTGCAAGAGTTCATTCATTACATCGGTCATTCTGGACCATTACTGAACATGTTCTGACAAGCAATCTGTACCCTTCCCCTCATTAGGACCCTTTTACGATCAGCTACATGATACAAATTCAGCATGTGATCCTGTTTTACCCTTAAAGACAGTATTTGAACTTGAAGCCATTATCTTGCATATAATTGACATCTATGCATCAGCGTTCCTTGGCTCATGTTTTATTCAATGCTTCTTGCCGCAAATTTGGCAAGGAAATGTAAACTGAAATCCTGTTCAATGATTTTTTTTTTTCGTGTTCCATCTCCCAAAGACACATGTAAACAATTCATAATTCGGCGACATGAATAGAGAACACTCAACTGGATTGCAAATTACGATTTTCAATTGTGTTTCGCTATCCCTGAGAACCTTATTTATAATGAATCGAACCAGCCTTCTGAATTATACAACAAAAGTTCAGCTACAAGACCATTAAATATGTATACTGCCTAGAGCAGGGAGTTTTCCACACACACAATAGTGAAGTCGCCACACAGATATTGGGAAGGGTTTGTGGTATCACTAAAAGTGCCAACATCTGGCAGAGAGCGAGTAAAACGGATCCTCCGGCTCTACAATGTTTAAACCAGCGAGACGTGTTAAATGAGCATCACTCAACATGCCTTTAAGCAAACCATCTCCCTCTCGCATAAATGAAGATGTTATGATCTTCCGTTCCCATCATCAACTTTTTTACTCATGCTTAGAAGAGGAAATGTCTATGTGTGTTAGAGATTTAGAGTAGCATTGTAAATCAGAAGAGGGGTGGGTCATAGACTACATAACCACACTAGACATTTAAACCAGACTTTAAAAAAATGCAGAACATTAATTTGCAATGGAACGTGAAGGGCCCAGAATTGCAAGAATTCCAGAAAAATAAATTATTTTGATCTAAAATGTTTTTTTGTTTTGCATTTCCAGTTGTGTTCAATTTTATTCAGTCACAACTGATAATAAAATTTGAGGGGGGGAAATACTTTGAATGCATGTCCTTATATTTGATCTTGTATTTTGGCCCTAGTTCTGTATTTCTCGAAAATAGTAATATATCTGGACGACAGTTATTCAAACATTTAAGGCCACAAAGTTCAGCTACAACAACTTTCTCCATATTTTTTCCCCTCCCAAAACCATGATGTCATACGGCATTTTTTTTTCCTTTTTTCTTTTCTTTTTTTTTTTTACAAAAATATTTGCAGATACGATTATACATATTATTCCTCCTCGCTGGAATGGGAGTGATGGCAATGTATCCTGGTGATAACTGGTTTCCCGCAAGGAACACCAGCCACCCATCACACGTACGGGACCCTGGCGAGGGAGGGCCCAGTGTTGCATAGATTTCAGGTGTGGATTTCAGTAACACAAGTCACAGTATTTGGAAACAATTTCACAAAATGTCTGAGGAAATAAAAACAAAACAAAAAGCAAAAATCTGAAGTGGTCTGATGGTCATACATTGGTATTATAAACATAAGGGCACAGCTGTATAAAAAATAGCCTTTTTAGCTGAGGTTTCAAGTCTGTGGCATCAGTGCTGGGATGTCCCTGCCCAAGTCACAGTGCAATGATAGGCTCCTCCCATCTACAGGAACCACGCCCACACTATTAGAGCTCCTCCTTCCGCTTGCCCACTTTCTCTTGGTCCCGGCCCCTGAGATTTCTCATGAAACCAGTGAAGCCAGCTTCCTGTATGGTGTGGACAGAATACACAGTTAGAAACGAAAAACAGTTTCCCTCATAATGTGAAAAAAGTCACCACAGTGGCCCTCAAAGATATTTGAATGCTCGAATACAAATTCATGACATTTATGTCAAATGTATGAATGTCAGTGAATCTGATCAACCGAGACAAAAAAAAAACAAGTGCCATTTGCAAACAAATTATGCTAGAACTTTTCTCTCTCTCCAATTATGTTCTTTTCAAGTCAGTTATTTTCAAATTCACACAGGTAATTTAAACCAAAGTAACCACAGTTGTACTGTACTTCATCACATTAACTGTGGACATGCTTCACTAAAGGTGCAGTTACACTAGAAAAGCGTACAAAATTACTTCAGACTCAGGATGATACAACAGTATGATGTCAGGCTGTGGTTTTTAATATTTTTGACACAAAGAAAAGGGATTATTTTAAATTAGATAAGGATTAGATTTTAATATTTTTATATATTAATAATAATTTATTAATTTAAATACTTTTAAATCATTCTATGGTCCCCTTGGAGATTTTTTGAGGCCTCTAAGTCGGCTCCATTCCATTCCATTCCATAATAAAATAATAAAATAAAATAAAATATTTTATAACCTATTAAATATTGAACTTGAAAAGTGTGTTTGCGCTTTCTCTACAATAATGCAACTTGTTTGATATATTTTGTCAAATGCAATTACATTTTTTTGTAAGTGTGCCACTGTATAATGTACAAATCACTCACATGAAAGAACACTTACCCCTCTTTCCCCATTGTATTTCTCGCTGAACTTCCCATAGTTATAATAGTTGAATGTTGGGTAGCCTTCAACTCCTTCCTGTTTACACAACTCATGGTTTTGTCCCTTTGTGCAGTCCACTGCAGCATATGCAATCTGAAAGGAATTAAAGCATGATTATTTTGACATGAATGTTTTGTCATAGACTAACTAACCTTTATTCCACCTAAGTATGTTGTATCAGACAAAGTAGTATTACTATGGCAATGTGATATCCTCATGGGACCCAGAAAAAAAAAGTTTTTTGAATTTAGTATTTTTTCACGTCATTACATTCACTGTAAAAAAGAATTGTTGGTTTAACTTTAAAAAGTAAGTTACCCGGTTGCCTTAAAATTTTGAGTTCATTGAAATTAAAAATTTGAGTTAATACAATGAAGGTGATTGGTTTAATCAACAGAAACTCAAAATATTATGTTATCTGAACCACATTAATTATTGAAGTTGATTTGACAAAAATGAAAAAAAATGTGATAACAAATCATGAATTTTTTTTTTAACAGTGTTGTTTAGAGCATAAGAAACAAATGAAAAAAAAAAAAAAAATTTTGAAAAATTATATTTTATTCATATGTTATGCTATGTCCTCTGTAGTGGACACCAGGACTAAGTTGTTTAAAAAAATAAAATGACATGAAATGACATGTATAGGCAAAAACAATGGGATTTTTTTTTTAACCAAACTTTGTTTAAAGATGATTCTCAACTTATGAAAGATATAATGGAATTAATTAATATACCATTTTACTTTATGCAATATGTGGGTAAAATGGCCATACATGTGTTTTCCCATTCAATACAATGCATCTATACACTATCTAATTAATTAATGTGTTCTTGGAGCAACATGTAATGAAAAAGAAGTGTAATAACAGGAGTAATAATTGCCAACATTTCCATAATAATATCTAATAATTAATAGGAATATTGATATATAATTTCTTTCACTATTCACTTGTTGTGTCTCCCAAAATGTCTGATAAACATGATTTAAGTGTCCTCTACAGTGGGACATGTGTGAAATCAAGGCCGTTTTGTAAAAGAAAGTCATATTTTGATTTAAAACCCCATATTTTCCTGAGATGTTGATTTATAACAAACAATTTGAAAAATAATCCGATTTAAATGATAAGTACAAAATATATTCATATTTCCATAAGAGTGCTAATTCTGATCATTAAATTAATGTCAGTCATATTTAAAGACCAAGGAGAAAATTTGGTATCTCTGCAAAGCCCTGAATGTGCTCTTTACAGGACTCCTGAGTTAAAACTGTGACATGTGTGATGTCAGAGAAAACACTAAAATATAATGTCCACTACAGAGGACAAAAGTCTATTTCTGGCTCCCAGGAGGCTATATACAGTACAAAGCTTGTGGTAGCATCGATCAGGACTTTTTGGATACATAAAAGTACACTTTTAAAAAGTACACAAGTAAAAAGGCATGAGGGCAGTTTGTGAGTTGTGCAGGATGTAGCATGTGGTGAGGAATTATGCTGTCTGATCACGGTTTCAGTTGAAACATGTTGCATAGTGTGTGGACTGAATTGAACAATGCTTTGAGTTTTTATTGGGTTAATTTACAGAGATGTAAAACACTGCTCAATAATCCATAAGGTCATGGCAGCACATTTGAATCTTCTTGATGACCACCTATAATATATATAAACCTAATGAATACCTAAAGGTATATAAACCTTCTTCTGATATGGCAAAAACAATTAAGGAATGATAGCAACATAAAAAAACAAAACCTAAAACTGGCAGTCAAAAGCACCTAAAATCAAACTTCTTTGCCCTTTAGAGTTTTAATGTGTGAAAACGTAACTGTGAAATCTAACAGCACAGCTGCTTTGGCACTGACTGAACCGTTTCGCTCGCTGCACCGCTACGTCCTGAATTTAGCCTGCCATTTTTTTTTTCTCTAGGGTAATGAAAAATGAGTAATATGCTCCTGTCGAGAAAAGCCATTCAAAGCAGCGTAGGAAAAAATAATAAAGCAAACACCCCAACATTAAAACAAGAGCAGAGATTAATGCTCAAGATATCTGAGGATGGCAGTTAGTGAAACAAACAAGTGAGCCATAAATGTCTCTTGGCGAACGGCATATTTCCGTCATTTTTTTCTCTTCTAAATAAAAAGGTGCTGTCGAGGTGTATTTTCGCCCTGTGAACTTGTATTCATTGCATTTTATCACTCAAAATGTGAAAACAAGCCTTATTTGCATAACTCAATATTTATCTTCATGGCAACCATTTTTGACGCTATACAATCACATCAGTTCATGTGAATACATCTAGTGAAATTGCCATGTGGTTTTCTTACCCTTAAGACAAAAACAATTCTCATTCAAAAAAAGAGATGCTAAGGATCTTGCTACACCAATCAAACATGATCCTCCCAGATTACAGAGTTTCATTGGAGGTTGACACGAATGTGCTTGTGATTATTCTGTCTTTACATTGACAGGAGAAAATGGAGAGGAAAGGGAATGTTCATTTGGTTGCCAGCCAATTCTGATATTGATCCTCATGCGTTGGTGGAATACCCTCCTGACACTTGACTGATCTTGCTATAACCTCACCAATAAGTGGATGTAAGCAACATAAGACTCGTGGTGTGTGAGGAAAGAGGATTTCGTGCTTACAGAGGGTGGTTTATGAGATGGATGAGGTTAAAAAAAAGTCATTCACAAAGGCACAGAGATCCCTCTCAGACAGTAATTATCAACCTCACAGAGAAAGAGCTCAGGTCATTGCGCAAAGGAAATGAAACAGCCAGTAAGCTCATGAATATTACAGAGGACTGAAATAAGTTATTTATTTTGCATTTGGTGGTATTAAGTTAAAACAGGTCAACAAAAGAACATCTGAACCAAGACTAGGATTTACACCATAAGCCTTTTTGCACAGTTGAAGTATGTTGTATTTAATTGGACTGCAGCTTTACTACACAAAAAACTGTTTAATAGACAGGAAACAAAGTGCAAAGAGGCTTTACATTAAGAATTGGAGACCCTGCGCTGCTAGAAGGCCATTCAAAATGTTTACTAATGTACTACATATAAAGGAAATGAGCACTAATGAGAAAGAGGATGAACAGTGGAACCAGGAGGAGATAATTGGAACCAGAACTACAAATCATTCTACAAACAATCTAAACAAACTTTCTTGTTTGAGTGTCAGGGTCACATTCATTTGCGAATTCATCTGTCCTTTTGCTGAACTGCTCTAGAATTAATTTGATGCATCAATGAATAAAACTCAATTGGCATGCCAGGGAAGGGAATCACAAAGAGCAAAAATCTGATTGTTTGGAATATTCAACGCAGTTGTTTGTAGTCTGGAAAGCAACCCCAATCCAAACTACATCCATATGTGGTTTGAATGAGATGCAATTAAAATCAGATTTTTGAGCTACCCTAATCCTAATGTTCTGGACCTGCCCTTTCTTTACTACTGTTGCAAAGATTTTATTTGAATTAGGTCAAGACAACTAATTTTATTCAACCGGAAAAGCCCTCATCCACATTTTATTCACATTAAAGACAAATACATGCTTCCTAGGTCAACTCAACAAAATATTTACTAACTGTATTCACCTTTCAATTTCCATTTCTGTATTCTTTATCTTTGTATACATCTTAAAAAGTTCATAAATAAATCATAAATAAAAAATTACATTTTCGGGAATGCATTTCAGTATGAGAGGTGAGATCGGATGTGTTTTTTCCTTATAATGTAACTCATTTTCACTAAGCCTTTCCCCATATAGAAGTATAGCATTCACTATGTAGTGAATAATGGATGAGTGAATGAGTGAGCAGTTTCATGTACAGGATTTGAACTAAGGAATAATTGATGACAGGCCATTGAAATATTGAAAAATTATGCACACCTGATGTGGTAATGCGGCCATGACACGAAGCGTCAGGTGTGCATTAGTTTTCGATAATTCAACAGCCTGGAGTCAGTTATTCCACTTATACCATGGTTACCAGAACTCAAGACATTGGGTCTCATTCAATAATAATTGCGTGGATTTTTTCATATTTGTACAAACAGGAGAGCTTCTCACAAAAAATCTCTGCCTAATTCACAACACATGCATACAGTATGCACATGAATTTGTTCTTAATCTCGTTCTAATGTTAGTCAATTTGGAGTATTTTAAATGAGCGGCCGCGTGCATGAGGTTAGTGATTTGAAAAAAACATGCCCAATCCATCTCCATATAAGGGTTATCCGCACAACCTATTTACAACCTTTTGTCACTCTCAAACATATGCCTTAAATAAACACCTTTTATAAAGACCCAGATTACAGACCTCTTATTAGCCCGCACATATGCATAAAGCTTTGTTTTTTTCAGAGAAACCTCACAGCTGAAGCTATAACGCAGCTTTTCTTACTTTCACTGTATATGATGAAATATATTTAAGATTAAATATATAATATAATAATAGTCGTGTTATGATGAGATATAACTTCTTAAAGAGTTAGTTCACCCAAAAATGAAAATAATGTCATTAATTACTCAGCCTCATGTCGTTTTACACCCGTAAGACCTTCATTCATCTTCGGAACACAAATTAAGATATTTTTGATCAAATCCGATGGCTCAGTGAGGCCTGCATTCACAGCAATGACATTTCCTCTCTCAAGATCCATAAAGGTACTAAAAACATATTTAAAACAGTTCATGCGAGTTCAGTAGTTCTACCTTAATATTATAAAGCGACGAGAATATTTTTGTGCGCCAAAAAAACTAAAATATTCTAAACAAAAATATTCTCATCGTTTTTTTTATATTAAGGTAGAACAGAGTCCTGAACTCGCATGAACTGTTTTAAATATGTTTTTAGAACCTTTATGGATCTTGAGAGAGGAAATGTCATTGCTGTGAATGCAGGCCTCACTGAGACATCGGATTTCATCAAAAATATCTTAATTTGTGTTCCGATTATATGAATGAAGGCCTTACAGGTGTAGAACGACATGAGGGTGAGAAATAAATTACATATTTTCATTTTTGGGTGAACTAACCCTTTAACACGATTTTTTTTTAAAAAGTGCTTTTTTTTTCTTCAAATTTTAAATTGTTCCTACATTTTATCGTAAATTTAGAATACATTTTTGTATAAACGTTTTTGGTGAATCATGATTTTGTTCGTGAAAACATTCGTATGCAGGTGTCGCACACAAATTTGTGCGTACGCATGCTTAGTGAATGAGACCCAATGTTTTATTTCAAGACACTTGTCAGGTTTCTGTCCTTAAAATGCTCTTGTGTGTAGAACTAATTTCTAACATATCTCATCCCAACTCTGTTGATAATTCAAAAATGTAATTTTAGAGCTAGTAACGAAGGCTTGAGCCATTGATATGCAGACTAATGCAGTTATAAAAGAGAGAGAAAATAAGAAAGACATTAAATGTGTGAATTCAACAATGCTCGGCTTTCAACAATTATTTCAAAAACAGCGATGTAACTACCTCGCTACTGAGAAATGTCTTGTAGTTTTTTAGTTGCAAACTATTTTATCGAAAAAGTCGTTCATAGGGCAGCACTGACAACAAATTTCTGGGCGTGTGTATGTTTTCATCCGTGTGCAAGTGTATGTTTGCACAGTGTATCCATGCAGAAAGAGAAAGGGAGAGAGAGCAAGAAAAAGAAAAAGAAAGTGTGCTTTCCATAGATAATAAAAGGTAATTTAGTGGGGAAAACATGTCAATTGTCATTTTTATCCTATTGTTTTTCATAATTGATTGCTTGGTCAGTGTCTTTGTGGGTTTTTGGTTCATTTGCTTAGCTGTGTGTTTACTAAAAAATAACAGCATGACTTGAATGTTCACCCCGTGGTATAATATAAAAATGTGAATATTGTAATGCTTCTGATGCTCATATGCCTTTTGATTGCAACTCTACGGATAGATGCAATGACTGAAGTTTATGCATGTGGGAAAAATAACTATGACTGTATTTTAAATGATGCTGTGAAGTGGCTCACTGTTTGGGAAAACCAGCAGATGGAGCTTCATGAACCAAGCTTTTGTTCTTCAGATAATATCTGTTTTTAATAATATCTTTAAGGGCGTTAGCTCAAAATATAAGACAAAAAAAAAAAAAACAGAACAGAAATTGGCTCCATTTGTATCTTGGCAAAGTGAATTTCCAAATGCAGTTCATCTGAATAACGATTAGGCGCAAACTTAAGAGCTATAGGGAAATTGAAAAGGACTGTCGTTGTGCCTGATGAATTATAGACATTTGCAAAGAATAATTTAACATCACTGTCTTATGGCCAATGATAAATGTTTGCAGTTGAAGGAGGAAATGTTTTAACAGGCCCCTGAAGATCCAAAAGAGAGCCAGCTACTTTCAAAGAAGTTTCGGGAGAAAGAGGAAAGATTTAGAGAATGATGAAATGTCAGTGCATAGACGTCTCAGATGGAGTGTTACTCAGAAAGACGTGTCTGAAGCGTGAAAGAGTGGAAACATCGGCACTCGTCAAAGTAAATGCAATGTGTGAATTTAAAAGTTATGCCAAGCGTACACTACCAGACTGAAGCTTGTACGCCCTTAATGTTTTAAGTCTTCACCTAGTCCGTGACAAAATGCCTCAGATCATAGCCAAAACTAAGCACGCTGTGCATATGAGAGGGGAAAGGCAAAATAAAAGTGCCTCCATGTCACTATGAATCATTGATTACCCTGTCACTTTACAATTTAACAGATTTGATTAACTAACATTAGTTTATGCAAAAGGTACATATAATACACTACTTTTCAAAAGTTTGTGGTCGGTAAGATTTTTTTAAAAGAAATTAATACTTTTAACAATGATTTCTGAAGGGTCATGTGACACTGAAGACTAGAGTAATGATGCTGAAAATTCAGCTTTGACATCACAGGAATAAATTCCGCTTTAAAATATATTCAATTTATATTGAAATAGTATTTCACAGTATTACTGTTTTACTGTATCAATGATCAAATAAATGCAGCCTTGATGAGCATAAGAGACTTCTTTTATAAAAAAATAAATAAAATAAAAAAAACTTACCGACCCCAAACCTTTGAACGGTACTGTATATTTATAAATAAACATTAAACAAACCAGATTACTGAATGCTGTAAAAATGTTGTTTATTGTTATTTCATGTTAGCTACTGTACTGCATGTTAAAGGGTTAGTTCACCCAAAAATGAAATTTCTGTCATTAATTACTCACCCTCATGTTCAAACCCGCAAGACCTTCGTTCATCTTCGGAACACAAATTAAGATATTTTTGATGAAATCTGAGGGGTTTTTTTAATCTCCCATAGAAAGCAACAAAATGACCACATTCAAGGTCCAGCGAAGTAGTAAAGACATGGTTAAAATAGTCAACGTGACTGCAGTGGTTCAACCTTAATGTTGAAGAGACGAGAATACTTTTTGTGTGCAAAAACAAAACAAAAATAACGATGTTATTTAACTATTTTTCCTCTTCCCTGTCAATCTCCTACACAGTTGACGCAGTGAACACAGTGCAGAGCTTCCGTGTTTACATCCAAACGCCAGCTCAAATCCGAGAAATCCTTGGATTTCATCAAAAATATCTTAATTTGTGTTCTCAGGATGAACAAAGGTTTTGTGGGTTTGGAACGACATGAGGATGAGCAATTATAATTTATTTTTGGGTGAACTAACCCTTCAATGTACATTACCTTGTTAATGTTTATGGCAGCATAATCTGCTACACACTACAATATAGATATCAACAGAGAAAAACTACAAGTATGACGAGTGAGGTAGAGGACTGAAGGTCAACGGCATCAGACAGCAAAGAGACTATGACATTGAAGTCCTTGAGAATGTTCTAGAGATGAAAAGAGATTAAATTCTAGCATGTGTGAAGGCTGTCTGGATGAGGGAGAGAGAACTTGATTGTGCTTGACAGAACCTGGAAGTCATTTGAAAGCATTTGTTATTTAGAGTGGCTAGAAATCTCCTTAATGGTGTTGAGCCTCACCTTGCGGTCCTCTTTGAACAGCTCGGCTGCTGTGGTGAAATGAGGGACGGCATTCTTGCAGTGTGGACACCCTGGGGAAAACAGTAAAATATAAGTATTCATCCAGCTGTCTCACCTCATAATGCAGAGAACAAACAGCAAGAGGTGATATATCCCAGCATACACAGATAGAGATGAATACTAAAGCAGAAGAACAGAAGACAATGACTGAATTCTTTCAAAATAAAGACATTACTCACATGACAATAACTTAAACCAAACAAATGCACACCAAATCCATCACTGCCTGTGTGTAGCAGGTTAAAATGACAAAATTAATCTTAGAGTGTCAAAAGTCGCTTTATTATTCTCATAGGCCCAACCGGGAAAACTTACTAAAGAATAGGCAAGAGTTCCTACCCTCATAACTCCTAAACTTTCATTTCCATCATGTTCTTGCGAGGTGGTTTTGATGCTGAGGGTTTTATTCTTATGAATTATGCATGGCATTTGGTGTTAAATGTTTCAAATGAACAACTTCCATCGAATAAACAGCTGCCTAAAGCAAAAAACTTGCCAAATGGCATTGCAACATAGCCATGGGACAACAGTCTCATTTACTGTGCTAGTTTAGGTTGTCACGCAATCTTGTTTGAACGCATATGTGCTATTTTACGCTTTTAAAAGAAACTTTTTCAAGTAAGTGTGTTCACTTTGGAAAACTTGACTTTTAAATGGCAGTTAATGGCACGGTCATAATTTGCGAGGCAGCAAACAAAGGCCTGTTTGTGTGAGGAACAAGGCGTCTAATTTAAGACACACGAGGGTCATTATAAATAATGGAGCATAAAGTTGTGTACCTTCAGTTTTGGCTCATGTTGCCATTATATGAGGAGAAGAAAGGCTGGGCAGGCCTCCAGACTCATGCAAGGTCGATGCGAGTCTGTCTCAGTGCCCAGTTAGATACACTAATCAAGAACTCAAAGCGTGGGCAGAAGCTATATTTAAAATAACATAGCATAATCATTTTTCATCATATGCAAGAAGACATTTTGGGTGTGTTTCAGCCGACTCTAGTTCAGTAGCAAGTGCACTGCCCTAGCAACTATTTCTAGGACGGTCCAATTGTCAAAATAGTTCCAGAGCACAGAGAACTTTTACTCCCTAGAAATTGTGTGCCGACTAGTCATTGACATCTGACATGAGGGATGTGGCTTGTGAGAACTAAAGCCCTCGAGTCTGCTTGATACCCTTTGATAAGAACATCTCATTTCAACTATCACGCTTGCTCCGAAGTGCTACCACTGTTATCAGGGTCGCTAGGTAATATTTAAACCTTCAGCGGCATACAAATACAAAGTCCTGCCCTATCATTAACTAGAAAGTTGCTTCTACAGCAATGCAGGCTGCCTACTAACGTGTTCATCAAATGAACACTTTAGTAGGCACGTTCACCAGAACAAAGCAACACTGATGGAATCATTTAGTAAAGCTCTGCATAGCTCTGTTTTTAATCGGCACTATTCACACCATTAATCGGTTTTGATTAAGTCTTTAAAACCCAATACAAAAGCTACAAAAAAAGCTGTAATTAAAGAATCCAGTGAGACTGAGAGGTCAGTAGATGTAGAGTATGACAATATAGTCTAATGTTAAATAATTATGGCATTGTTCATCGAATACATGCTGCAATTATGTTACACGCCTCAGTTATGATAACAAAAAAAAGGCATATTAATATGAAATTATGTTATTAAATGTGTGTACAACCAATACTGATGCTGCACAGATTGAAAAAAAGTCCAATGACTGATGCAAGTTTAGCACAGATGAGTCGAGGCACATTTTATTTAATGGGTGAAAAACATATCCAGGTAATTTTTCACAACAAAAATTTGTTATAAATTTTAAATATATAAGGAATGTACATAGTTAATGAATTATATATGTAAATGAATGAGATAAGCCCAAAATTGCTAAACAAACACTAAGCTTTTAATTGCTATTATGCCCCATTTTACAAGATGTAATATAAGTCTCTGATGTCCCCAGAGTGTGTATGTGAAGTTTTAGCTCAAAATACCCCACAGATAATTTTTTATAGCATGTTAAAATTGCCACTTTTTGGGGTTGAGCAAAAACACGCCGTTTCAGTGTGTGCCCTTTAAATGCAAATAAGCTGCTTCCATCTGCCTAAGAGGGCGGAGTTTCAAGAGCTCGTTCTCCCCTGTCAGGAGTCAGTCACGACGCACTATAATGTCAGAAACTGAATATATGGTGCATGGAGATAGAACAGGTATAGTTTAGTTCATTTACGGTTATAACTTATATTGTCGTCTTGTTTTTATCCACTACATTAGTACAAGCCTGTTGTACCGGACCCCGTTCGACTTTATTGATGAGTTTAATGACGTTTATTGTACTTCACACAAAAGATGAAGTGTCCGTTTTCACTCTAGAAAATCACTGAAAGAGCTTAATAAAAACACAGCGCAAGTGTGCATTAAAATATTATCCATAAACTCTCTCCCTCTCCCTTGCATTATCATCAACATACACAGCGAATTTCGGGAGTAAATGGAGAGAGCTATGTGGAATAATCCATCCAGCTACAGAACACCTAAAACGCTTGCGAGACATTCTCGTCAGTGCAGCAATGGCGGACTGTGTACAACTCGCTGTGAACTCGCTCAGGGCGGTTCTATGTTAAAATGGCAGTGTCTGTCAACACTTGTGGGCAGGGCTGTGGCTAATGTGACGTCACCTTGCCAGGGATCTGGAAACGGCTTGTTCTGAGAGACTGCTTATGATTTATGGGGATTAAAAAAAAGGAGTGGTTGGATTTTTATCATTATAGGGTGGTTGTGTATACACACACTGCCAACACACATTTATAGCCAAACACCAAGCAAAAGTGAATTTTGCATAATAGGTTCCCTTTAAAGCTGCAGTCCATAATTTTGCCTCTCTGTCGCCATCTCTGTTTGAAACCTGCAACTGCAGTTGTTTACGGAATTATCATCTTTACATGGGTTGTGCACTGGCATGGCTACTCAGCGTGGATGAATCTAATGTTTGCTGTCAATCACCACATCGGTGTGGATACTGTACTTCAAAATCACAGATTGTACGTCTTGGAAGTATGACCAAAATAAGAATTTTCACCGGAGAATGTCATCTGAACACCTAAGTAACATGTCTGCCACTTTTGTTCTGACTAACTGAGGGGGAAAAAAAAGCATTATCGCGCTGCCAATGGTGATTAAATCTAACGATCGCTTATCTCATATCACGTCAAACCGTGCAAATTATTATTATTGTTATACTTTGTTCTCAAATTGTTGATGTTAACAACATCAGCATTGCGTGACTGTGTATTTAGTGTGTATTAGCATTACCTGTAGATTTCAATTTCTGTACAGTCTAATCTCTAACGTTAGTTTGTCATACCATACAATCCTCCATCAAAATTATGAGTTTAATTATTCCAGCTGCTGTGAGAAAAGGCTATAAATGATCCGCCTCACATGCGATATAGCCTACTAGCTTGGACTCGTTCTTTGACGCAATGACGCAAAGACAAATGGCGACATGCTCGAATTTCCCGCGAAAACCCACCAGTACCACCCCAATTATAAAACATTATTACAAGCTTACCATTGTGAATCGGGCTAAGGTAAGGAGATAGTTTTGAACACTGGCTGGTTATGTACATGCTCAAAAAATTATTTTGGATCATTTTTAACCAAAAAATGTTACAGACTGCAGCTTTAAACACAAATTATTTGCCAGGAAATTAGCAAAATTTAAGTAAATGCACTACATAAAAAGCCATTGCTTGTTTAGAAAAACATCAAACACAGAATTAAGTTTTTGGCAGAATATGGGAAGCTGTTTGTGGAGTGATGAATCACAATGAAACATGAGTTGCATGGTGATGCTCCAGAGTGGTGTATTTGAAAATGTGGTGAGAAATATATGCATCTCTACCACAGTGAAGCATGGAAGAAGAGGTGTCATTGTGTGAGGAGCCTTTTTAGCTGCTGGTGTTGATGAGCTACTTCACTGTGAAAAGTCATTTAATGCTTTGGAGTACAGGAGAATATTGCAGAATGGCTTGTTTTCCACAAATGAAAAGTTATCTAAAGAGAAATGTTAAGGTGTTATTTTTCAACAAGACAATGCTCCTGCCCAAATTGCGAAGACATCCAAGAAGTGGCTTCAGAACAAGTCTATCAGGCTCATGTTTTGGCCTGGTCAGAGTCCTGATTTGAACCCTATAGTGAATATTTAGTCTAACATTAAACTCAAACTAACTGGGAGACATTTTTCAGCTACTCATGAACTGTTTGAACCCATTAACATTGAGTGGAACACTGACTCTTCTTCTTGTAAAACTGTCTGCAAGTTGGGGATGGCTATTCCATGTTAAGTTACTTTATCTACAGTTTTTGTGCAACTCTTGCTAATTTCCTGACCAGTGATTTGTGATTTAAATGGCTAAGAATAGGGCTGGACGATTAATCGAAAAGTAATTGAAACCGAAATTCAGAACCTCTAACCAACGTAATTTTCCCATGTTGGTTATTTCTGTTATTAATCCTGTAAATACTTTCCCCTTAAAAACATACTACCGCATGTGTAGTCACATGACTCCGCCCAGTCCAGTCAGTGGCATGGAAACAACATGCAGGCGAACTCAAACGGTGAGTCAACACGCACACACACAGACAGTCCGTGAGCGGCGAGCCCCTAAGTGAGATCGCTTTCACTTGCATCTTCACTAAACTTTGTCAATTGTAAGGCTTGCCAGTTTGGACATTTAAGCGATTTTAGAGCATCGGATGTGTATTATATTTAGCTACTGCGCTGATGCATTGTGGCACACGAACACTCATACAGACAGTAGCTGCACATCACGTGAGTATCGCTCGCACAGGGAGGAGTGCAGAAACTGCAGTGCAGTTGTCAACGCTGTCCTGTGATTTACTTTTGAAGTAACAACTTACAGCCCATAGCTTCACATTTAATAGAGACGGTATGACTAATTCACACAATTGCTCTCTCATTAACCCATTCAAATAAATGTACTGGTACTGTGCTAATTTATCTGTATCTGATTTACAACGAGCAGAAATCTGTAAGAAATGTTACAAACCATAGATAAAATAACAGCTGAAAGTGAGCTGTTACGTCAGAGCACTCTTTCATTAGGAAAAAAAAATATTCCACCTTTAATAGTCAAGCATATTTACAGTATTTTTTTATATTGTGACATTATATTCATGACAAACTAAGCACATTTCCCCTTCAATTTTCATTGCTGCAATGTATCTAGAAGTACTGTATATTATCAAGTATAATATGCTGCCAAGTGCTGAATTCAGAACCACATACTACCATACTACTCTTGCTATTTCTGCCATAGAAAGATGGTAAACATAGTACGAGTAGTATACTAGTTCAGTGACAGTTTTATGTCGTATTGGCATAAACTTTACACCACAAACAGCAGAAAACATGCATCAAATTACAAGATCGGTCTCCCTGACTATTGCTGTGATCTTGAGATTTGTTTACACACAAACTCAGGCACATAGCAACGCTACAATTCTTGACAACATGTCAACAAACAACATGAAGGAAGAAAGAGAAGAAAATGAGACGAATGCCAATAAGGATGAGACAGTATTGGGGGAGACGTGGGCAGCAATTTGATGTTTTGTTTTTGGCTCCTGCTTCCCACTGTCTAGCCTTCCACTTGCAATTTCATTGGCTGTTGCTCATCGCTGCTCTCTTGCTAGTGACAACACACAGACCTGACGACTGGTTGGCCAGATTTCAAAACAGTTTGAAATTTATTGTAGCATCTGCGAAAATTGGAAGATTGTCACAACGATTTGGCTACGATCTGGGGCTTTTTGTCGCAGATGTACAATATAAAAGGGCAACAAGCTTCAGTATTGACATACTGCAACTGTCTTAAAGTATTATATTTATTTATTTATTATTATTACACTTACAATTTTAATGGTAAAACATAATTTGCATTACAGTAATGAAATTGGGATGTTTTCATTTATTTATATGCCTTTTTTTTTTCTTTGCCATGGTCACAATTGTCTTGTTTATTGAGGGTTTTTTGTCAGGCACTGTTCTTTGTAAAGCTGCTATGGAACAATATGTAATATGTAAAAAGCACTATGTAACCCAGATGAATTGAAATGAATTGCATTAAACTGTGTTTGGCTTCACAAATAATAGCAGAGGAAGAGATTTCCAAGTAATTAATCCTCCTTTGCTTCCTTGAGCTTAAACATTTAAAACGGCTTTTACTAAATCAGAAATATATAGAGATGCAAACATCATATTAAACTGTTATGGCCTATTTTGAATATTTTAAACATTGTAAAATATTGTATACAGGAAGCTATGGTGCCATTTGGCAGATGTTACGCCACCTGCACATTTCAGAGCTCCATATAATTGCCGTCACACATGATGTTTTAGGAGGATGCAACAAAATTCCGCTTCGTAATGTTAAAAGGTTTAGAAGAAGCTTGTATACGTGCTTTGAGCCAGAAACTACAGCTGCAGTACTTTTGAAAAGAAAAAAACAGAAGGATTACATGGAGCGTAGAACATGACCAAGGCGTGTTTCTTCTTTTTCAGCGATTCCCTGAAATCTTCGGCTCCAAGGTGGCTCACGCTGGACGGCATCTCCTCCCACGACTTCTCTGGAGGAGGTGGGGCCTGGGGACTGACAAAAAGAGAGAGCCTGTGATTAAAAAAGTAAGCTGTTAGGCTGAGATCTCTGAAACTAGAATACTCACAGCAAGCCAGGTCATTATGTAATAACTATACTAATTTGCATAATCACTTTAATATACTGAATAAAAAGCAATGTAATTAGACTTACACCCATGAATTCAGCAAAACTGAATAGCTCCAAAAGTATTAATACACTTATGCCACAGAATTTTATTAAATTACATTAAAAAAATAAAAAATTNCATGAATTCAGCAAAACTGAATAGCTCCAAAAGTATTAATACACTTATGCCACAGAATTTTATTAAATTACATTAAAAAATAAAAAATTATGAAATTGTGTATATACTGTACACTAGGGCTGGGCGATATATCGCATGCGATTGTCACGCGTCAGTAAAGCCGGTTCCCTGATTACCGCTAAATCGCCATCACATGCTTTCAAATGGAGCGGCATATAATAGACAGAACCGTAGATCACTGACAAGCCACGCAATATCGCGTTCATATCGCAGATGAATCGCCTTCGATAATGAACGCGATATTGCGTGGCTTGTCAGTGATCTACGGCTCTGTCTATTAAATGGCGCTCCATTTGAAAGCAGGTGATGGGGATTTAGCGGTAATCAGGGAACCGGCTTTACTGACGAAATGCGCGTGACAATTGCATGCGATATATCGCCCAGCCCTACTGTACACTACATATACATGACCGTTTGGGGTTAGAAAGATTTTTTTTATTTTGTTAATTAATACTTTTATTCAGCCTAGATGACTTAAATTGATCAAAAGTGATAGTAATAACTTTCACATTGATACATTGAAGTTTTCTATTTCAAATAAATGCTGTTCTTTTGAATTTTCTATTCATTAAAGAATCACAGTTTCTACAAAAATATTAAGCAACACAACATTGATAATAATAAGAAATGCTTCTTGAGCAGCAAATCAGCATATTAGAATAAATGCAGCCTTAGTGAACATAACACTTCTTTTAAAAAACATTAAATAAATCGTACTGACCTCAAACCTTTAAACGGTAGAGTATATACAGAATGTGATTTGATCTTTTGTTATTTACTGCAATGACAATATATTTTTGGGGGCCATTTTATATCAGGGCTCAAGACTAACCTTTTTACTAAGAGCACTGTAGCTCCTAAGTGAAAATTTTAGGAGCACAAGCAGAAAATTTAGGGGCACACCTTAAACTGACCTCCAATGCAATTATTCACATTTCTCCCTATTATAACTATATTACTGACAAATGCTTCACGGAAAAGTTCACAGTGATATCATTACAGCACAAGAATCACAGCTTAAAATGTACACCCATAGATGCAAACAAATCATGTGGGCTGGTCAACATCGATCAGGAACGAGACATAAGTGGTGTCCTTAATCTTTTCATGCGTGTTCTGTTTGAGTGAATCTGCAATAGCGCCAATGAACTGCTCACATGCTTTGTTGTTGCTGTACAATTCAATTTGACCCTTGAATTTGGTGAATGTTAGTTCCTCCTTAGCTATACGCTGTGTTAAATTTGACTATAATCTGCTGACTGAATGTTAGCTTCCTGCCTGCGAAATGCTGTTGGAAGTGGCGATGAAGTTTCATTAATTTATCTGTCTCGGCATATTTTATGCTTCAAGCTGCTCTTGTGCTTAACTAGCGTGTCATGTTTACACTGTGCGGTGGCGGTTGCCTCTTCAAACTTGGTCTTCCCTGCATGTTTTAGAACACATCGAGAGGAGAAGAAACAGTTCATGGTGTTAAATTTTTTTGCAATATCTAAGCCGCATGTAAACTCCCTGTCAGAAATATTGTTTTCTTGCCTTTTTTGATACAACGGCTTCTTCTGACTTGTCGTCTGATTTTTTCCTTCTCTGCAATTTGTTGCAGTAGAGGGCCTGGCTCTGGTGAGAAAAATGCGTCAGTGGTTCGTTTTGCCGTTTTTGACTTAGCTGTGACGTTACACACAACGACAGCAAGACACACCGATGACTCATGGCCCGTGCTGTTAACTAATCACTCCTGGTGTGGTGAGAAATCAAGTCCCCCCAGGAATCGGTCTCCTTTAGGACCCCGAGTGATCCCATTGGTTCAACTGACTTTTAATGGGTAGTATTTTTGGCGACTGATTATACGTCCTGCTAAATCATGTTATGATTTATATTGTTTAAAATACGTTATAATGGTCATTAATGTCTTTTAAATTACATTGTTCATATACTAGTAGATAACTGAAGCTATAGTTTGTGAAATCAAGCATTTTGTGCACACAAAATCTATTAATTCAAGAGTAGTGAGTGATTTTTATCTTTGTCTTTTGTTGTATGATTAATATTAATGACACAGACTGACATATTTACACAAAGTCACTTTAAGACCGAATGCACGGATCCAATATACTGTTACACACGCCTTTTAACTGTTTACATTCACTTAAGGCATAACTGACAAGGATACTTACCAAAATGACATTGACATTTTTGTGTGTAGGCTATTTGACCATTCAGATGTGAATCGAAGCCCACAGTATACTTTGCTTATGCTAGGAGCGCACGCACAGAAATCCTCCTAGGGAACAGTATCTCTTTCGTGGCTTAATAAGCTTTTAATAACACTGTTTAATATCAGGCATGTCCTGCAGTTTAGCAACAGCAGACTGCATTTTACAGCACTCACTTATTCGGCTAATTTGGATGTTAAGTTTGGCTTAGTGAGGAACGAAAGCGCACCGTTGAATGTGGCAGCAGCACAATAATCATTTTACCTCGATTATCTTGTTTTCATAATTGTTGGAAGCCAAAATCGAAATCGAAAATCAATTACGATTAATCGCACAGCCTTACTGTATATGCATGTCACTCAATAAACAATTTAAACATTACTTCACTTCAGGACTAAAGAAAACCTAAACTTGGGCTCTCCTGACTTCACATGTCCCATGGTATTAGCATACTGCATGCCTACAAGGCTGCAGTAATGCCATGCGTCTGACAACAGGTTTGGCCCTGCTGTTCTGGGACCTGTGAGATGGCACAGTCATGCACTTAAACTCAAAGCTGATGCCCGCACAGCAGGACTGCTCCGGGATCAAAGCAAGGGAAAGCTCTTCCTGAGAGGTCAGTTTAACAGTGATTGATTGAAGTCAAGCTCTGTTGAACACATCCCTAAAAAGTCAAGGGAGGCAGCAGTGTAAAATAAATTCTCAGCCTCCCAGCCCACATGTAGGTCGCTCTTTAGAATCAGTCAGTGCGTGTTTTTGAGAGCATGTTCCCATTGACTGAACCCCTGTCAGTTATGTGGCCCTCTTAGTGTGAAGTTCAGTAATGTGTGAAAAACATATCTAGGTCAAATGTATGTGGCCTTTTCAAACAATTCTGCACCGTCTCACAAAAAAAAAATTCACTTTTTTTTTCTAAAGTCTAGCACTAGGTGACATTCAGTTACCACTTTAACATATAAAACAAAACCACAAAGTGGGTGCTTAGACACGTTTAGTATTTATAATAGACCTTCCTGACTATTTATAGAGTTGAGAGATTGTAAAGGGTAAGAGCAGCTCAACAAAAAGCAATTTATGCCTCACCTGTACCTGACCTTAGCTGAGCACTAAATCCACCTCCATAATAAATAAACATTTTAAAGTTTGAAAAAATAAAAGCAAAAACAAGCGTTTACCCATGCAGACCTCAATCCACCTACATAACTACATCCACAGTCAAAAACAGCCATTGTGTTTTATCTGTTTTGTGCATTAATGCCTCTATAGAGATGCACTGCAGAAACAGCATCTTTTCAAGGCCTTTTTACATTATATATAGTAGAAAGAGAGAGAAGAAAACAATAATAAATAAATTTAATTTCTCATGCTACTGGTCAATAATCCATCAAACAGCAGAGTGGAAAAGAGAGTCAACTTACTTCTGCAGCCACTCGATGATCTTGTCCTTGCTCCGGAGTTGAGGAAGCGTGTACTTCTCCTCCCCCTTTTCAAAGTACTTCACTGTGGGGAAGCCTGAGATTTTAAACCGCTCTCCGACGGACTTGTGAATGGTAGCATCCACTGCTGCCAATACACCTGGGCTCTAAAACCATACAGATAAACAAAGAGAGAAAAGTACCATTTACTTTCAGCTGATTAATTAAAATATATAAAGATCATAAAAACATAGATCCTACATGTTAGACATTGTTAGTCTATTTGTTAAAAAAAAAAAAAAAAAGTCTGTGCAAACAGATCTTTTTCAATGTGATCAAGGTGCCAAGCAAATTAGAGATGCTCATTTTTAATCCAAATCACTCTCTAAAAACTTTTCAGCAATTATGGAACTCATTTAGTTTCAAATGTCTATGTGCACAACTTAATTAAAATCATGAGGCTACATAATTTGAGAACAGAGCAAGTTGCCATTTTAATACTGATTGTGCTCTGAGACTGAAGGGACCTCCTGTAGGTGGAGTAGATGAGATGCATAATTATTCAACAATTTCTAAAGCTCAGGAGAGGAGACTGAGAATATAGCCTTCAATTCCCTCAAACAATACATTTTAAAACCACTTTCTGTATATCTAAAGATAGAATATATCTGTCGTTATATCTAACTGGTCTAAATTAGGAATGTTAAAGGGTCAATTCACCCAAAAATGAAAATTCAGTCACCCTCACCCTCATTTCGTTCCACACCCATAAGACCTCCGTTCATCTTCGGAACACAAATTAAGATATTTTTGATAAAATCCGATGGCTCAGTGAGGCCTGCATTGACAGCAAGTTAATTTACACTTACAATGCCCAGAAAGGTACTAAAGATATATTTAAAATGGTTCATGTGACTACAGTGGTTCAACCTTAATGTTATGAAGCGACGAGAATACTTTTTGTGCGCCAAAAAAACTAAATAACGACTTTATTCAACAATATCTAGTGATGGGCGATTTCAAAACACTGCTTCATGAAGCTTCGAACCTTTACGAATCTTTTGTTTCGAATCAGTGGTTCGGAGCATCAAAGTCATGCGATTTCAGTAAACAAGGCTTCGTTACGTCATAAGTGTTTCGAAATTTCAATGGTTCACCACTGAGGGCCGTGACGGACACACGCTCCGAACCACAGACTCAAAACAAAAGACTCGTAAAGTTTCAAAGCTTCATGAAGCAGTGTTTTGAAATTGCCCATAACTAGATATTGTTGAATAAAGTCGTTATTTTGTTTTTTTGGCACACAAAAAATATTCTCGTCGCTTCCTAATATTAAGGTTGAACCACTGTAGTCACATGAACTGTTTTAAATACGTTTTTAGTAACTTTCTGGGCATTGAAAGTGTTAATTATCTTGCTGGCTATGCAGGCCTCACTGAGCCATCGGATTTTATCAAAAATATCTTAATTTGTTTTCCAAAGATGAACGAAGGTCTTACGGGTGTAGAACGACATGAGGGTGAGTAATTAACGACAGAATTTTCATTTTTGGGTGAACTAACCCTTTAAAATTAATATGTTAATACATGTGATTTAAAAACAACAACTAAAAACTTTGCATTTCATGAGATATCATATCTGTTATTTTTTTCTGCAAGAGGGACACAAAGAGCACTGCTGCATAAATATACCCTTTGAGTGTCATGCACACAAATTGCAGAAAATTATAGTTACACAAAGGCCTAATGTATAGAGAGATTTATGACATCACCAGTTTAAACAATTCAATTTGTTGAAGTTGCGGAGACAACAGGCAAGTTTTTCCTGATGAACTGACAGCACAATTTGGCACAGCTTTGTTTCCACCATTATATAGCTGTAGAATGGACTGTCATTATGAATGTTTCCTCAGCTTAAACTCAATTAACTGCCTCTTTCTGCAAACATCTGTCAGTGGGATACCTTAAATCTATGATGAGAGCCTGGGTCATTATCACAAACAAAGGATTTGTGTTTGAGTTTAGGCACCAACCCCGCCGGGGCCAAATAATCTATGGACAGCTATCGGATCTGTGAGCCAATTAGAAGTGTTTGCAAACCAAACCGCTTGACAACCAATACACAAACACATCTCTCTCATTAAAGTAACAGCGCCACATTTCAACAACACACTTGAGAGATAAGCACGGCCACTTCAATTTTTTTCCACCATTCACTTGCATAATGTCATGTTTGTAACCCCTTATGTGTTACAGTCATATATGCACATTTAAACACCCTTATACCAAACTCTCAGTGAGATGCAATTTAAAAATATTTTTTAAAAGATCTTGACACGTGGACTTTCTCTTTAAACTGTGTAGGGCTGTGAGCAAAAGGAATGAGAAAAATAAATGACTTCAGCTCTCTCAAGGGAGAAGATGTAAGGACTAGAGCAAGTATTAGATAATGCATAATGTGTCGTTACTGAACTCTGGGAAGAGCATCACTCCGAGTAGCTCCAAGCTGAAGGCTAGAGGGACAGCACAGAGGAAAAGGAAAATGAGATAAATACTCCAACTATAAAGCTCTGGTGACTGAAATTGGCCTGCATTTGTGGACTAGAAAGCAGAGCCAGCGCAGCGGACAGCCCTGGAAAATGAGAAACACACCACTCGCACAACATGGCCAGAAATGTTTGTGAACTGTAAATGTCCCATGTTGTAATTTTAAAGCTTAAAAAAACATCATATCATGGAAGGACAGAAATTTTGAATCCAAAAAGGTTGTTGAAGAGTAAAACGTTATTTTGGGATTTGCCACAGGCAGTGTTAATTTCGTTGTCAAATAATTTGTCATAATTTTCGTCAACGACATTTTTTCACGGACGAAAACGAGACGATGACTACATAAAAATGCGTTTTTGAATGACTAAAAACTATGACTAAAATCTACTCTAATTTTCGTCAACGAATAAAAACGAGACGAAAATGATAGAGAGGGGCGATTTGGGAAGATATCCAGTCAGGACTGCTGTCCTGTGTGGAAGATGCGCACATTTGAAGTGTAACTTGCTGATCTAACCGTGGGAAAAGTGGCGCTGTTGCACGCTCTACAGGCTCGCACAGCAGCACTTCAGACTGCTTCGCAATCAATGAATAGCGCACATTTATGCCAAGCGATTGCTTATAAGCTCTTGTTGATGAATTATGACAATGTTTACCACACAATGTTTATATGGTAGTATGTTTTAGACGGTTGTAATGCATATTTTATCTCCCTCATCTGAACTTAAATGAGCAGCCTGCTACAGTGCTGACTGCAGACATTTCAGAATAAGAGTCGTGTATTTCGGGATGATTTATAATTATTATTTTTTCCTTGTCATTATTGTTATTTTGTTTACACAAACTGTATTTAATTTAATTTAATTCATAGTAAATTACTGTATCCTCTGTCACAGGAAGGAAAGACTAAGAACATTATTTGACACATTATTCTATATATTTTACAGGTATAAGGGTTTTTATAGTTAACTAAACCTAAAACCATAAAAAAATCTTCATTACTTGAAATAAACGTTAACTGAAATAAAATAAATATATATAAAAATGTAAACTTATTTTATTTCATCTAATAATAATTTCCAAGCTTTAGCTTAACCTGATGTACTAAAACAGAAATAAAAAAAACTATATAGACATTTAAAAGCAAAAACTAAAAGACAAACACAAAAAATTACTAAAACGTTTAACTAAAATTACAATGAAAGCAGAAAAACTAAAAATCTAAATCTAATCAAAATTTTACACAAAAATTTAATGATAAGTGTGTCAATCCCTGACAAGTACTAAATTGAGCTCTCTTTCTTGTGTTTTTGCACTTGAACGGTCAAAAACCGTCCGCTTTGGCGAGTACAGTACAGTTGGTTGTCTTAAGTGAACATAAACAGTTTAGAGAGTATATCAGATGTATATCAGTGTATTAGATCTGTGTATTGTTAAAGAAATGCTTACTTAATGCATTACAATTTAACTAAACTAGATTTTAGTTGACAATCTTCTGTAGATTTCTTTGACTTCTTTGTAGATATCTTATGATATTTAGTCGACTAAAAATAGACTAAAACAATTTCCGATGACTAAAACATGACTAAAACTAAATGGCATTTTAATCAAAAAACTAAAACTAAATCAAAATTTGCTGTCAAAATTAACACTGGCCACGGGGTGTTATCCAATTTTCTAGGATGATGAGGAATTACAATTGGCTTTTTTAATCAAGCCAATTGGACACAGATGTTTTTTTTTTATTTTGTTTTTTTTACAAGGAATGCCTCAAAGCAAAAATTACACACCTAGAACCATTTCATTAAGTACACAGGTGCTATCCTGCCTCTAAGTTGCCTCTTGCAAAGACCAAGGATGTACGAATTTTACAACAAGCACATATCCATTTCCCATATGTCAGAGAATTAGTATGAAGGAACTCACCTCTGGGTTTTTGTTGAGAATCTCAGCAGCTTCATCATACTCTGGCTTCATCTTCTTACAGTGGCCACACCCTAAAGACCATCACAAGGAAGAAAATCACAATTTGAATTATTTTAACAAAATTAACACGAAACCAAAAAAAGTATGAGAAACAAAAATGTTTTTACAAAATGTATTTTTACAGTAGGGCTGTCAAAGTTATGTGCACTTTTAGATATTAAAGTCCCCCTGTAGTCAATAATTTTATCCCTTAAAACTCATCTTTGATCACCAAAATTACATATTTAAATGTTTTTTTCCTGTGAACAAAAAAAATCTTAATGCCTTAAAATAATTTTAATGTAACTCTACACCCTTGCCTCATTTAATATACACGGATCTATGAATATGATAATTAGCCCGCCTCCACTCACTCGCACAAGCTCAGATGAAATCCACTCGGTCAACTTACTGAGGTAAACGCTGCACAATGGTATCGCTTTTTACAACGTCGGACACATAACGGTAATTAATATGATAAGTGTTTTGCTTGACTATATTATCAAACAGCTAATAATGTGTTGCTAATGTTACACAAACCATGTTCACATTCACGAGTCAGCTGCCTTCTTACAATCAGTATCCTTAGAAACGCTTTGAACAACTCAGAACGTCAGTGGAGAAAGGCATATAGTTCATCATAATATCGTAATATGCATCATACACCCGCTATATTGCTAAATCTACCTGATTTTTCATATCAACAGAAAAATATCCCGGGATAATTTTCTTTTGAGACTCTCTTGCGCGGTCAGTTAATGATATGCTAAAGCCTGATGACACATTGACGTGATTGGTTACAAGGTAGTTTGTGACGTCAGAAACACCAGCGGTTTCAACCTTCAAAGAGGTTTGAGACTGTCTTTGGTTTACTGAAGTTTTAAAGAGAAAATACTCAGCAATGGTGTTGACTTATGAATTTGCACATGGTTTGTCTTGAAGCATGTTAAAAACACCAGATAGACATATGAACAACATTAAAAACTTGATTTTCACCACAGGGGAACTTTAATCAAATCTGATTAGCATAATGATTTTTTACATTAACATTTCACCAGACTTTATAATATTACTACTTCACTCTGCTTTCTAGATTGATCACAAATTATGAAATGAATTGTAATTCTTTTATTCTATTGACAGCACTAGTTTTTAACAGTATTAAAAAATAAATGTGCATATAGTTTTGTGAAAGAAATGAATTTACTTGAATATTCAAGTAAATAAATGTATGCTACAGTTCAAAAGTTTAGGGACAGTAAGATTTTTTTTAAAGAAATTAATATTTTTATTGAGCAAGGATACATTAAATTGATAAAAAAAGTGACAGTAAAGACTTTCCATTAATACAAAAGACAAAATAAATGCTGTTATTTTGAATGTTTTCTTTATCAAAGATTCCTGAAAAACATGTATCACAGTTTCCACAAATATATTAGGCAGCACAGTGTTGACAACATTGATAATAATAGAAAATGTTTTTATATGCACCAAATCTGAATGATTTCTGAAGGATCATGTGACACTGAAGACTGGAGTAATGATGCTGACAAATTCAGCTTTGCCATCATAGGAATACACTACATTTTAAAATGTATTAAAATAGAAAAGAGTTATTTTAAATTGTAATAATATTTCACAATATTATGGTTATTTTTCAAATAAATGCAGCCTCAGTGAGCATAGAAACTTCTTTCAAAAACATAAAATATGTTACGTTCTTATGTTCATTTGTTTATTCCCATAGTGTAAATAAATACATAATAAATCCAATTGAAACCAGAGGTGGTTTGATGGGTGGCCTGCTGTGATTATTTTAAAGAAGTTTTGAGTTCTTGTCGGCTCGTCAGACTGGAAGACCAACTAAACATCACAGGCCAGTTTAAGCTGTTTTTCCCCCCTAACAGATGGGCTGTTGTGCATAATTGACATAGCTCGAAAACTTACATAAAAGACTTCATGTCAGTCTTGAAATTATCAGAAACAGCACTCATCTGGAAAGAAATTTTATTTCCCTTCCAAATATTTAAAGATATTCCTTTCCAATTCTCCACCAGTTACATAATCATAACAGCCTTTCCAGTAAAGATGAGCCAGTCAAGCCTGGATTTATTATGCACTTATTTACACTATGGGAGTCTTTTTTTTTTTCACCAAACAGCAGTGTTGATTACGTGTGTCGAGAGTCCTAACCGATGTTGTCATTGGCACAATGATAACTGCGTGCATGTGAACCGAGGTTTATGTCTAAACTAGGATATTGCATTTGGTCTAGCTGATGAGAATGTAAATGAGTCATTCCGTAACTTCTCAGTATATTCATGTAGAAAGAGATTTTGTGCATATACTGTAGGCTCAGAGGCAGATTGGTAGGATACACCCTGTGTCATACAGGAAATGAATATGTTCTATCAGAGGTGTTTGATCAAAATGTATGAAACCTGAGAGCCATCTTCCTTCAATCACTAAAAAAAGCAACCTCCCAAGAAACTGAAATACTACAGACATGCTCATATCAGCAAATCTGTGTCAGGCAGATTCATCTGAGAATAAAATTGATAGACAAACACATCAACAGCGCACAAGTGCAATCATACAGGTTTGGAATGACATAAGGGACAGAATTTTTATTTTTGAATGCTCTATCCCTTTAACAACCCCTAAATTTCATTTACTATCCCTTTTACTACCCCTAAATGTCATTCAAGCCCCAAGCCCAGCCTTAAACTGAACCCTAAAATCGTATGGGTTGATATAGATATATTCTTCCAGGACCAATAAAGATGATACTTGTAAAATTCAGTCACCATAACCAGCAAGAGCCGTGTTGATGATACTCACAGGGAGCGTAGAACATGACCAGGACTGAAGGATGCTCCTCCAGGAACGTGTCAAAAGACTCATCGGTCAGATGGAAAACCGCTGAGCCGGACTCTGACCAGGGCACCTCTGGAGTTTTAGGTTGTGGAGGCTGAGGGCTACACAACATAAAAACAAGTAGTTAAAAGCATTTCCATTAGTCAATATGTTTTTGTTGTCTCCAAGCCTATGAACTTCATGACTCAGCTACATGACTCAAAACTCTCCAAATGACTAATGAGAGGCACCTAAGCTCTAAGTTGGACTCTGCCAGTTCACTACATCTGGCGGGGAACGGTCACACCCACATGACTGAAGAGAGCTAGCCTGAGCCTGCAATTCACATCTGTCTCCTGATGGGCCCTGTGCCCATACAAGAACAGTCCAAATGATTCCCTCGTAGAGTGCAAAGAGCCAAAAGTTTGGCTTCTAGAAGTGAATCAGCTGAACAAAGACTAGCCAGAGGCAGCTTTGCCAGAGACAAACACTAGTAAACTCAACCATTCAGTGAGTAAAATGCACTAAATGGTCGGGGTTGCTAGTGTTTTCCATTTACTTCATTCAAAATTAATTCCAAGCTAGGGACATCTGAAAGTGTTTTGAGAGCAGGAGGTCACAATTGGAATCTTTTAACATGCACTTGTATTGGTCAATCAACTCCAGCTGTCATTTACTGTAGTTTATGGGACTGTAATAATGATTTTCTGTTTCTCACAAACTATAGACCACCCACAGTCCATTCACTGACTGTATCATGGGTATACAGCACACAAATATGGTAAGAGCTGACTGAAATTGCTAGTTTCAAACGAATTGGTTAGCAACTTTTATTGATCCCCCTAAAAACAAAGTGTTTATAATGTACTGGTTTGCTATAGTGATAATTTCTGAGGAACAACCAATAATTGGATTTGTTTTCCTGGGGTGCGTTTCCCAAAGTGATTTCGTCCAAAAGCAAGTTTGCCAAAGCAAGTTCCATCGTTACCAATAGAGTTCAATGGAACTTATGACCATAGTTGACTAACGATGCTTTCGGGAAACACACCCCTGAGGTCCGTTCTTTGTACGTTGCGAACTCAGTTAGCTGGATTTGATTGATGACGATTTGGCATAATCTTTGATTGTTCGGTTCTTCGACGCTCATACTGGACTTGCTGTCATAGCAACAGGTCCGTAAGCTCAAACCTGCTCGGGAGCAGGCTTATTTCATGTAAACAGGATTTGATGGCGTCTTTTTAAGCGGAGGAGATGCTTAAAGTCTGTCCCAGCCACTGCTACTTTACAAGCGTACCCTAATGTGAACCAGTAAAGTTAACACTGTAGTATAGGGAACACATATAAACTATTAACTACAAATTTTTCCTCAATAAACTTCTAATTTACTGCTTATCAATAGTTAGTAGGGTAGTTGTTAAGTTTAGGTATTGGGTAGGATTAAGAATGCAGAATAAGGCATTAATATGTGCTTAATAAGTACTAATAAATAGTCAATATTCTAGTAATATGCATGCTAATAAGCAACTAGACCCTAAAATAAAGTGTTACCCCAGTAAATGACACAAAATGCAAAACAAGCTTTGGTTAGACTTGTGACATATTGTTGAAACAGTCCTATTGAGAAGATATTGACCAGAATAAGTGGACCAGACTTAACGCCAATAAAAACGCTCTGGCTATACTAGACTACTCACTAACTATTCATGTGTCATGTTAAATCACACAATTCAAAACTTTAACAAGAGAAATATTGCTCAGTACACTACAGGGATGTTTTGGCCTAGTTCAACTGGTCTGGTGCTTGACCCGTAATATCAGCAATGTTTTTTTTTTTAATGTTGCCAGGCAATTGGGCCACTGCATGACTTGAACATTCATGCAATCCATAAATTATGCGTTGCGTTGCATGCTCAGCTCTAGTGAAGTTAATCTCTTGAGACGTGTACATAGGCAGTGTAGACTTATTTTATATTTTTTCACTCTGTCAGTTTAATAGTTGGTTAAGACACTGCAGAGAGCTTAAAGCCTCATCACATCTCTGTTAGGAGGCACAGAGGACTGTTTACGTCCAGTGTTTTACAGTGCATATCTTTCACACCACAGTTCCTGTAAAACACTCCCTGGATAATGGTGTCACACCTCTTCAAAACAGTGATTCGTTACAGCTTTTATAATAGTAAAGGGTGCTAGAATGAAAGAAAGGAGAAGCTGTGCGTGTTTGTTTGTTGAATGTTTTAAAAAAAATTTTAGATTTACTCACTTTTTCAACCAATCAGCGATGTCTTTTGAGGTGGCTCCATAATTCTCATAGTGATGCAAGAATTTCCCCTTCCTTTTTGAAAAAAGAACAAAAAAGGCCAGAATAAATCTTTATGATTAATCATTAACTGGCTGAAAACAAATCATTTCATCATGAGCAAACAATACAACTGTACATTTTCATCACCGATATAAGATGGACACAATTTTGGGAGGAAAAAATTAGTTTGTAAAATAGGTCGGAGTGATTGGTGCACATGCCCCAGCCACGGTGCTTGCAGGAGACGTGGGATTGATTCTGGCCCATGTCCTATCACGATCCCATTATTTTCTGTCCTCACTCTACTGTCTATATATATATAAAAAAAAAAATTTACCAAAACTTTTTAAAACAGAAACAGAAGGTTTGTTTAAAGCTGTTAGCATTGATAAAAAAAAAAATCAGTTCAAAACTTGCCTTCTTTCAAAAAGGACATACTAAATGGGAGAAGTCAATATTTATTAGTACTTTTTTTCTCAACATAAATTGCACTAGACAGCTTAGGATATTTGTGCCCAAACACAAAGATGCAGGGCATCCAAGACCGGTGCTAGCTTATTGCGATCCAAGATAAACATTTTAAATAAGCATTTGACTCAAAGCTAATTAAGCCATTTGGCCCAGGGCTCTTAGCATAATCAAAGACCTCAGCTAGCAGCCTTTGTGCTCTTACTAATCCATACAACCACAAGCAGATCATGAACATATACAGAAATGCTCTTGAACACACAGCTGCATGCGGAAGAAGGCTTCAAGCATCGGAAACTCAAGTTTTATCTGCCATCATCTGCTCCCGTTCCGTGACTCAACATAATCTGCAGCAAGTGAGAGCTTAGCAGAGACGCTGGCAGTGGACTGTCATTTGTAACTGTCACTAATCAGTTGGGATCCACAAGCGCTGTGGCAACCTAAACAAAGAAATATAATAATAAAGTGGAAAGCCCATGTCTTTCAAACAGAATTATCACTTTAGTGTCAGGCTAAATCTTGATTTTCTCGTCGGAAATTTTTTTTTTGCCTAAAGTAACTTACTCAAATTCCAAGGGACCTCAAAACCTTACTTAATGTAGATCTGTTTGCAATCCACAGCAGTAATAAAATAAAATAAAGATAAAATAAAAATAATTATGCTCTCTTTGAACTATGATCACAGACAAATAATGCATTACCGAAATACTGATTCAAAAGAGCAGTGCTGAGGTAGGGAGGTGTGGTGCAGTGATGTAAAGATCTGGACCACGTTTAATTACCTTCTAGTAATTAAAACAGCTGTGTAATGAAGGAGCACTAAACAGAAGCTAAATGCACACAGCTGCAGCAGTGAGTCTAAATATACTTGCAAAAGACTCTGGACAAATTGCACCATGCAGAGAATACACATTAAAATTCTCTGATTCATTTAAAATCATAAATCATCCCTTTTGCTGGGGCTATTAGTTCTAGCACTCTACATATAAAAAGCTGCCCCAAAAATGTCTTAGCAATGAATTAATTTTAACCTTTGGAATTTAATATGCAAAGATTATTTTGCAACTATAAGTTTAAACTACTTCAACAAACATTTACTAGAATTAACATATTTTATGTATTTTTGGAACTTTTCTTCAATATATAGCATAACCTGATGAAATTTTTAATTTGTACTTTCTTTATCCATTATTTAATAGTGTTGTTGTCAGTAACATAAAATTAAAACAATAAAAACCACAGATTAAAGTGATTTTTGTGGTTAACACTCCACAAAACTGATGTTCATTACGGTGCATTTTTTGATGCTGACATTTCATGTACTTGGGCCTGTGGAAAATGAAGGATTGGTGAATGGTTCTACGAAAAGCACCAACGTCTCCAAAAATCCTTTCAAAACATTTTTTGTGTATGAGACGGAGCCAGTGGCCCTTAATTGGACCATTGTGATCTATCTTTCCCAGTCTCCTTCCGACCAAATGCATCACAAATGTACAATCCTATGACACTAGAGTTTGAATAAAGCAGAACTGGTTTAAGAAAAGTATTATGGGTAGGGTTGGTCGATATATCAAATACTTATAAAAATATTTAAAATGATTTTGCTTGCACCATAAACTTAAATGAATATTTTAATCTGTTTTGTTTTTTTTGACATTAGGCTTCCTATAGTTAAGTTACATTAAAGGATTAGTTCACTTCTGAATGAAAATTTTCTGATAATTTACCCATGTCATCCAAGATGTTCATGTCTTTCTTTCTTCAGTCGAAAAGAAATTAAGGTTTTTGAGGAAAACATTCCAGGATTTTTCTCCATATAGTGGACTTCAGTGGGTGGAAGGTACAAATTGCAGTTCAGTGCAGCTTCAAAGGGCTCTACGCGATCTCAGATGAGGAATAAGGGTCTTATCTAACGAAACGATCTGTCATTTTCAAAAAAAAAAGAAAAAGTATATACTTTTTAACCACAAATGCTCATCTCGCACTAGCTCTGCGATCCGCACACATGACGTAATCATGTTACAAAGTTCATGCGTGACGCAGGCGGAAGTAACGATCCAGTGTCTACAAAACGAAGGTTCAAAGACTAAGCTAAATGCCCTTTACAAAAATATATCGGACGATTTTGAATTTGGAGGAGAAAATTAGATGAAGTTTTTCACCCTACGGCGGTACTTCCGTCTACGTCACACAAGACCTTTCATCGTAATGCGTGGCGCATGGCAGAGCAGTACAAGATGAGCATTTGTGGTTGAAAAGTATATTCATTTTTATTTTTTTTAGAAAATGAACGATCGTTTCACTAGATAAGACCCTTATTCCTCATCTTAATTTCTTTTCAACTTAAGAAAGAAAGACATGAACATCTTGGATGACATGGGGGTGAATAAATTATCAGGAAATTTTAATTCAGAAGTGAACTAATCCCTTAATGTCCTTCCTATTTTGTGGAATTAAATAATTTACTTGCCAACAATGACTGATTGGTTGAAGTAATAATAAAAAGCCATTTAAGCCATTGCAGAGGAAATTATATAAATAGAGATATATACTGTAACATCAACAGGCTGAAAAATAAAAAGAGATCCTTTTTAGCTATATCACTCAGCTCTAATGCTTAGCAAATTAGTCCATTTTATTTAGTTTAATTGGTGACATTGCTTGTGTTTATGCAGAATCAAACTTACTCAAAGTAGCAAAAGGTTGGGTAGCCCTTGACGCTGAACTCCTGTTTGAGCCCGTCAAACTCCGCTGGGTGCACGTTCATCCCAGCCAAAACCTACAACCAAAGCAATGAATTAGACTCCAAACAAACAATCCCTGTCTAGCACCTCAAACACAGGAAAATGAAGATGAATGGCCACATCAGAGTACGCGGAAAGCTTGTCGACAGAGATGGCATGCAGTGAAGTGGCACACGGTAAATATCCAACTCTTTCATGACATTGCAGGCTTGACCTGACATGCTAATCGCATCTTGAAAACAATTTCAACTCGTTTTGGTTTGGAGGAAGGTTTTGGAAGTCACTACAGACTCAATTTACTTTGAGAAAACATGAGAAAACTTCATGGAAGTCACTACAGACTCAATTTACTTTGAGAAAACATGAGAAAACTTCATCCATTTCTATGGCGTGTCACACTGCTAAGTTGAAAAAATATAGCTTGTGCCCAAATTTCAAACAAACTGTGCTGTTATGACAGGCCATGCTTGATAATGAATTCAAAAATAAATGCATATTATCCCAGAGTAAGTCACAAATCATCTCGGGTGCCTCGTATGCATCCGTCAGGCCAATGAAAAATATGCAGACGAACTCTGCTGACCAGCGATTACCTTCCAAATCCATCAATGTTTCTGCAGCGCTATCAGCTTCTCGCCACATGCACGTGGAAAACTCAGAAACACAGGAGGCAGCAAATCTACTCATCGCATCCATAACAGCAAGCTATCCATTCATTATGCAAATCTCTAAAGTGCACTTTATTTACTAGTGCTAACTCATCAGTTCGGGGCTAGAGAAATAATTACTGCTTAAATATCCCTCCGTTTGTGGGGAAAAGAAAATAATAATTTAAAACAAATTATAATAGTAACACCTTACAATAAGGTTCAATTCATTAACGTTAGTTAATGCATTAGGTATCATGAAGAATTAACACTTTTTACAGCATTTATTAATGCAGGTTCATGATAATCTATTGTTCTTAGTATAAGTATTATGAATTAACAAATACTAATTATAGTACATGAAAGTTGAAATGTTAAAAATGTGTAAGTATATATTACTGTTCAAAATATTGGGGTCAGTTTTTTGGTCAATTTTGGGTTATAAACTGATCAAAAGTGGCATTTAAGACATTTATAATGTTACAAAAGTTTTCTATTTCACATAAATGCTGTTCTTTTGAATGATCTATTCATAAAAAAACTAAATAAATTGACTCTTATTGTAAAGCGTTGACATAAAAGTAATAAAACAAATCTCCTTCCTGTTGTGTGTTTTTTCTTTATGTGATACATTTTTCCGTTTACCATTGGATAAAAGGACCATACTAACCGTTTCAGAAAGGAACATAAAAACCTTCAGCTGCACGATACTAACCAATGTTCTCTTGACTTACGTAAGCTTCCACGCTGACAACATTCCTGCTTTGACATTCACAGTAGGGTCTTCTTTAAAAACGCTCAATTTCGATTTGGACAATTTGAGTTTGAATGAAAGTTCAACCATCTATGTTTGTGCTTCTGTGTACTTTCTGAGATGTGAGCCAGGGAGAAAGACAGAGGGAGATAAAAAAAAAAAAGAAAAAAAGAGAAGGACTGAGAGAGAAAAATGTGTGGTGAAGTGTACTGTGGGTCTCCCAGCAGCGCACATAGAGATATTGAGCTGAGCTGGCATATAATCCATACTTCACCATAGACTTCAACAGCAGGAAGTACATCCTATAACTGCACTATGAAATCAGCAGAAGAGCTTTTAAGCAAAATTGCCTCTCGCTCTAATGAGGGGGAACTAAACGTTCTGTCAAAAAAGGGACATCAATGGATTCGGAAAACATCCACCTGTTAAGTAATTCAACAACTGTACCAGATATGGTTAAAAAAAAACATTTGGTTGAGATACAGTCTAGCAAAAAAACAGGAATCAATAGATCATGATTCTAACATGCTACTGTACTTACATATTTTCCTTTTGTCTCAGTGGCTGCTTGCTGGAAAATGGGCTGCATCCTTTTACATACACCACACCCTACATGTAGAGATGATGGAGGTTAAAGTACAGGCACAATGAATGAAATATTAGACAAAATTTTATGGACAAAAGGTCTATTGTCAATACTGTAGCAATGTATGAATCACAGCTCACACGGAAGCCACTTTGGTCGCACTTTAGATTAGGGTCCAGGTCTCACTATTAACAACAACTTTTGTCACAATAAACTCCTAAATATTGCTTATTGAAGGGATAGTTCATCCAGAAATGAAAATTATCCCATGATTTACTCACCCTCAAGCCATCCTAGGTGTATATGACTATCTTCTTTCAGACGAACACAATCAGAGATATATTTAAAAATATCCTTAGTCCTCCAAGGTTTATAATGGCAGTGAATAGGGGGCTGCGTTTTAAAATAATGCATCCATCTATAAAAAAGAAAAAAAGGAATCCATACAACTCCAGGGGGTTAATAAGGCCTTCTGAAGCAAAGCAATGCATTTTTGTAAGAAAAATTTCCATATTTAAAACTTTATAAATTCAAATAACTAGCTTCCGGCGGACGACCGTACTCAGAAAGTGCAAGTCGACTGATGCAATGTATGACACAGTATGTAGCATTATTGTAAGCTTAAACGCCTCTCACGGTTCAAACAAATAGGGCTGTGCAACAAATTTAAGCTCCTCTTCTCTTATATCGAAATCCTCTGACATTTCTCTTTAAAAATTATCATTTTAGATTTATAACCTGATTTGTTTTGCTTCATCCTCTGCGCCTCAGTGTTTGTCATTACGTTGTGCGTCAGGTCAAAGGATACTCTTTCGCCACATATCGTGTATGGTTGTCCGCCGGAAGCTAGTTATTTAAATTTATAATGTTTTAATATGGATATTTTTCTCACAAAAATGCATCAGAAGACCTTTATTAACCCCCTTGAGTCATATGGATTACTTTTTTTATGGATGGATGCATTATTTTTGGCCCCCTATTCACAACCATAATAAACCTTGGAGGAATAAGGATACATCTCCGATTGTGTTCGTCTGAAAGAAGATAGTCATATACACCTTGGATGGCTTAAGGGTGAGTAAATCATGGGATAATTTTCATTTTTGGGTGAACTATCCCTTTAAGGGATGCAGAATATGGTCATGCAGAATAAGGCATTAATATGCGTTTTATAAATACTAATAAACAGCCAATATCCTAGTAATAGGCATGCTAATAAGCAACAAGTTAATAGTGAGAATTGGACCCTAAACTAAAGTGTTAACATCACTTTAAAACCAAGTAGCTTTCTGTTGGTCAATGTGCCAAATCCGTGTGACCAACTTAAACCATTGTAAAATCTGTGTGGGGTGGTGAGATATTTTAACAGTCTTGAAAGAAACCTCTTATGATCATCAATACATTTATATAAACAAGAATACAGTAAAAACAGTAATATAGTAAAATACTATTACACTTTAAAATGACTTTTCTCTTTCTACTATGCAGATTAGGTGCTCAAGAAACACGTCTAATTATTATCAATGTTGAAAACTATTGTGCTTCTTAATAGCTTTGTGTAAACTGTAATAATTTTTTTTCAGGCTTCTTTGATGAATATAAAGTTATTAGGAACAGCATTCGTAACGTTGTAAATGTTTTAACTAACTTTTGATCAATTCCTTACTGAATAAAATGATTAATTTCTTTACTTACTGACCCCAAACTTTTGAACGGTATTGTACTGCAAGTTAAATTTATTCCTTAAATTTATTTACGATAGTAATAGTAATACCGATGACCTAATGAACCTTATGGCTGCAGGTTAAATGTAACCTTAAGAAGCTTTTTCAATGGAAACTGTCTGGAGTCTTGGAGGGAAAAATGAAAAATTTGGTGGTACTGCCTAGAGCTTCTGTCAATCTAAATATGATTTCAGCTGATTCCTTATCTATGAGACTAACTATTGCAGTAATGAGCTTTTGGGTTCCTCGGAGCACCACACAAGGAATCCAGATGAGTCTTTGGAAGTTAAACTCTTGCTAATGTCACAGTGACAAATGCTGGACATCTTAATGATATAACGACAACATTCACAAACTACATTGAGTCAGGCACACACAATCACACTTTACAAGATTTTTTTTGCTAGAGCATCTTGCATGATTGCACATAGTTTGCATCATATGAAGTGTTTAGTGGTGGAATATTACAGACGGGGTGACTCACATGGGGCATAAAACATCATGAGGATGGGCCGCTCCTCTTTTTTCAGCAGCTTCCGGAAATCCTGCAAGCCAAACAGGACAAAGTGAGTAAGTCAAACATTCTGGGTTGAGTGGCTATAACTTAGCAGAGTTTCAAATGATCTCAGTAAAACCAACAAACAAGAGCAGAGATTCGTTAGCATAATATATTGGTTCATTACTCTATTACACACCAGGACAGTGTGGCTGTTTTTTGACTGAATCTGCCACAGTCATCTGCAGTGTCTGATTTCTGATATATCTTCAGCAGTTTTTCTCTTTTGGCTAAAAATGCCATTTTCAGCGGCCAAAATTTTGGTGCATCCCTAACACAAATGCTCCAAAATTTCAGGCATTTAAGACCAAATCTGTTCCTGGACACACAGTCCAGCTGCCAGATTTAGCCTCCAGAGACAGAAGAATAGACAGGTTCTTCTGTTGCAGATTGCGAAGTCTTTTGTTCTGTGTGACGTTCCCACACCTGATAAATACTCAGCAGAAAAACGATCTCCGCTGCAGTGAGCTTTAGAGACTGATACTTACCTTCTCTGACTCTATGTGAACAACATCTTTAGCCTCAGGGTTCTCCTCCCACAGGGGGGCACCTGCAGGGTCTTTCAGGAATGCCACCATGGACTAAAAGAGGTGAGAGAATAGATAGAAACTTTGAAAAGAGACCATTAGAGAATCATCTTTAACTGTCAAAAGAAATGGTTCAACTCACTGTATTTATTTCATTTTAATAGTGATCACTGTGAGATTAGAGGTACGGATCTACAATAATAGGATGTACACTACTGTTTGCTTAAAAGTTTATGTTTTTGTCTCTTATGCTCATCAAGGCTGCATTTATTTGATCAAAAATACAGCAAACAATAATGTTGAGAAATATTATTACAATTTAACTGTTTTCCATTTAAATTGCAATTTATTTCTGTGATGGCAAAGCTGAATTTTCAGCATCATTTCTCCAGTCTTCAGTGTCACACGACCCTTCAGAAAATTATTCTAAAACGATGATCTGCTGCTCAAGAAACATTTCTTATTATTAAAGGTGGGGTAAGTAGTTTTTCAAAAACACTGTTTTGAAGTTAGTCGGGCTGACACCAACAACAAACATGTAACCAATCAGCAATAGGGGGCGTATAACGGTCGAGGAGACAGAACGAGCAAGAGGGAGATTTGAGAAAAAAAACTGCAGAAAAGAGAGATGAGACACAATACAAAAGAGCTCAAAAGAAAATCACTGGAATGAAGGTTTATGACTGGGCATGAGCTTTAGGACCCACATTAATATTAGAAAAGCTTTCCAGTGCTGGAGAGAGCTAAGAGGGAAGGTCTGAAAACAGACGCGGAGGCTGCTTTGATTCCGCTTCAAAATGTGAGTAACACTGGGTTTGAGTGTCATTGATTGTCTGGAGCTGCTGTGCTGTTGGCGACTAACAACGAACTCTTGTGTACTGTACATTCATTTTTTGTGCTTCGTTGTCGTTCGTTCATCATCTGTGCTTTATTTTTCATGAAGCATTTTGTTGCGCGTCAGCTGTGATAAACAGAGATCCACTCGCATTGCATGTGTAACAGTGGCCAGATAGTAAGAGTTTTGCAGGTAAACCACTGCACACTGACGACTGCTAGAGAATGTAGTGTTTAGCGCCATTGTTAGTGCACTTGCCTCGCCTGCCAGCAGCAATCGAGCCGGGGTTTGAAACCGACTCGGTTAGGGTGGTTAGGATTGGAGTGTGAGTTTTGGAGGCAAAGCAATGAAGAGAGGGGTGGGTTTGGTTGGGTTGATTTCAAATATAAACAATGTCCAACAGCGTTTTTGAAAAACTACTTACCCTACCTTTAGGCCGTGTGTCCACCAAAGCGTTTTTTCCAGCGACTAGCGTACTTTTTCAATTGTTTTCAAAGGGAACGCCGCCTTTTTTAAACGGCAGGAGCGTAACGAGGCGCTGAGCGTCTTTTTCACGCTCAAGCGCTGAGAGCTCAGCGTTTTTTACCGGTCGCCTCGAGTTGAAGAATGTTCAACTTTGAGTAAAACGCTGCGCTCATCACTGTCACTTTTTAGCCAGCCGTCCAATCAGAGTGGAGGAGGGGCGGGACAAATACAACTCCGACCAACTGTCACATTCTTGCTGTACAGCGACATCAACAAACAGACACAAAATGGATAAGAAATTAATATTGCTGGTCTCCGAACATACATAGCAAGTAATTCCACATTGTGTCAACATTTTTAGTCTGAAACAAATTACCTGCAAAATCAGTTATAAGTAACAGTGACGCGGTTATTCCGTATCATAGCAACAAAGCGTCTCAACGGAAAAAACAGCTGCGCTGCAGAAGCGCTCTCAAGCGCTCACAGATAGGCGTTTTAAGCAGATCGCCTATCGTTTTCAGCTGGCTAAAAACGCTTTGGTGGACACGGGGCCTTACTGTTGAAAACAGTTTTGCTGCTTAATATTTTTGTGGAAACTGTGATACATTTTTTCAGGATTCTTTGATTAATAGAAAGTTCAAAAGGACTGCATTTAATTTGAAATAGATGTTTTTGTAACAATACAAGTATTTACTATTCACTTTTAATCAATTTAATGCATCTAAAATAAAAGTATTACTTTCGAACTAAACAAGCTACTAAAATAAATTTGTAAAAATGCAACAATATTTCTGCAGTATAGTCAGTTCATAATATTTACATGAGTATTTAACTTATGTTTTACTTATTTAAAAAGGAGTGTGTTCATTGGCATAATAGTATTTGCTGTGGTATAAATTGGTTATTGAACATTTACATTTTGACTATTGAAATTTTGCTACTCAGTAATGGGCCAGTTAGCATAAACTTAGCCTCTGTGTTTAAGAACTAGTTTGACCAACTAGCAGTTAAATATCAGCCCTAGTTTTCCTATTCAAATTAGACAGATCTACCTTTTTATGTAACTGACTTTAAAAAGCTGAAGAAATTAAATGAGATGACTAACTTTTAAAACTAGTCTAAGCAGTTTATGCAACCGGCCAGATATTCCAAACTTGTTCTAAGCATGATCTAACCTGAACATAAAAATTATGAAGAATTATCACCAATGAAAAACGTTTCACTCTTGCACAATTACAGTAATTTATTTCCTAATCTATGCATCCTAGACATTAGGAACTAATCACTCCCTTGACATGAAGTGCTCAAAGTACAGCATTATTGCTAAACCAAGGGAGAATGAAGAGCAATATGTGGTACTTAACAGCAGGTGCATTTAATAAGACCTCTCCATTCTTTCCACACCAGTGGCGCCAGCGAACACGTCCCATCACTGTCTCATCATCCAGCATAGCTCAGCTCATTCATTTTTAACATATTCACATTACAGCTCCACTCATTCCAGAGCCATTCATCAACGCCTCATCACATTCGGTCATAATTGAGCCGAAAGGCGTGTGGGAGAAACCAATGGGAGACAAGTTTGATTCGTCTACTTATGAACCTTGGACTTCTGACTCTGGTGCTTGAGGCTGAGTACTATGAAATAACAGCCATGGGAAAACTGGGGCGTTAGGCGAGTAAATAACAACAAAGAGCAAATCATCCACTGACAGATGACAGTATGCATCCGAAAAGGCACAGGCGCTATTTACTGAAAATGCTGATTGTCAATCCATATGTCTAACAAAGAAACATTGATCAACTGGATTCCAAAAGAGGTTTCAAAAATGCTGCGATTTTTGGCAAAGATGCCTTCATCAAAATGTAATCTTCAAAGAAAGATTACCTTAAATGTGGCTGGTCTGTTGTATTCTGTGTGGAAGGTCCCATCCCTAAAAGCAACACAAAACTGCAAGATGAATTGCTGTGCTCATGATTCTCAGTAATAATTCGTAAGACCTCCATCTACCATTGTTTCATTGATCTCAAAAAATGAAGTCTATTCTTACTTGTAATGCAGGACCTCGACTCCTTTAGGTTTTGAGCTGGGGTCTACCTTGACTTTTTTACAGAGTTTGCGGCCTTCTGAATCCCTGTGGTGAGAAACGTACAGAAAAAAAATGATATATCAAACAGCATATAAAAGGGAAAACAAAGTTTAAAGCAACCATGTTCGGTACAGTGTCTCCAAGCACAATCAATTATCTTCATACTTTTTGTGCAAACTCAGAGGCGAAAGCGAACATCAAGTCATAACGAATTATGCTCAACAAATATTATAATCACATTATTCTATTATAACACAGGTCCTCGAAGGACATTTGTCATGCAAATTGATGCAGCCAAAAAGTGAAGTGATACAATTAATGTCCCGAGACATTTAATAAATTGCTGTAGCAGCAATACGAGGCCGCTCATGGGAAGCGACAGATGACCACAGCAATAAGCTAATGTAAGGGCCTCTTCAAAGTTTTGGCAAACCCTGTCATTCTTTTTTTTGTTGAACGACAAGACATTCAGCTTCCTTTGCTTCAGTGTTCAGTGCTTTAATTCAGAGCCACGGGTCTCCAGATAAGAAAAGTTAAGTGTTTTTTCCTCCCTGCTCCGCTTTAGTGACTTTTTACAGCTGGAGAGCTTGCTTCAAAAAGTCCTGCACGTTAAATGGATTTTGTATGAGTAAGTGGTGATATTGTGTAGATAGGAAACATTCCGCAAAACGGTAAACCCTTCCCAAGACTTATTTTGAAGCATTAAAGGGTTAGTTCACCCAAAAATGAAAATAATGTAATTTATTACTCACCCTCATATCGTTCCACACCCGTAAGGCCTCTTCAGAACGCAAATTAAGATATTTTTGATGAAATCCGATGGCTCAGTGAGGCCTCTAAAAACAGCAATGCCATTGAACTTCTCAAGATCCAGAAAGGTACTCAAAACGTATTTAAAACAGTTCATGTGAGTATAGTGGTTCAATCTTATCATTATAAAGCGACGAGAATACTTTTTGTGCACCAAAAAAAAAACAAAATAATGACTTTTCAACAATATCTAGTGATGGCTGATTTCAAAACACTGCTTTGAATCTTTTGTTTCGAATTAGTGATTCGGAATGCGTGTCAAAATGCCAAACTGCTGAAATCACGTGACTTTGGCGCTCCGAATCACTGATTCGAAACAAAAGATTCATTGCTGTCTATAGAAGCCTCACTGAGCCATCGGCTCTCATCAAAAATATCTTAATTTGTGTTCTGAAGATGAACGAAGGTCTTACGGGTGTAGAACGACATGAGGGTGAGTAATAAATGACATTATTTTCATTTTTGGGTGAACTAACCCTTTAATTCCATGTGTTTTATTGTGAGAAATATGTTTAATGTAGCATGAAAAGTAGCTAGATTTGAACATCACATGTCTTTATCACAAGTAATAAAATAATTTGGACCATTTCTACATGATGAGAAGTACACAATTGCAGTTCTCAATACACAAAAAGTACTTCTGAATGAATTTATCATGCTCAACCATTCAACCATGTTACTCAAGTTATAGTAAGAAAACATTATCAAAAAACATTTAACTTATGGGAAATAAGTTGATAAATAACTACAATTACACATTTGGGGCCCTATAATACACCCGGCGCAATGCGACGCAAGGCGCAGCGCAAGTGTGTTTGCTAGTTTGCGTCCGGCGCCGTTCGCGTTTTCCCGTTCAGCGCCACGTCCTTAAATTAGTAAATGCATTTGCGCCAGTAAGTGCGCCCATGGGCGTGCTGGTCTAAAAAAGAGGTGTGTTCAGGCGCATTGCCGGCGCATTGCTATTTTAAGGAGCTGAAAATAGACTGCGCCATAGACCAACTCAAACCTGGTCTAAAGTCTAAAGGCAATATTTTTTTGTTAGAGCGCGTTGGTAGAAACTGCGCCTCTGGGCGCGTCCACAGTGCGCGTTGACTTTGCTTATTACACACAGGGATGCGCATCACACAAAAATGCCAAATATTAAAAACAAAAGGATTACAGTGTAAAAGAATATTATTGTGTAGGCTACATAAATATAAAAATGTAATGATGAATAGTCATTGTGTGTATTAGAATTAGGCTACCTATTTTCAATTCAGCCTACTTATAATGATGAACGAAATTGGCTAATTAATTGAACAATCGTGCCAATACACACACATATATATTAACTGACTCATCGCGCTGAGCTATTTGAAAGCCTGCATCCAACGCAGACGACTGAAAGATTGACTGGCCACTTAACAGGTAATTTCGACAAAAAATTCCGCCATCTAAATAGCAATCCGCCAAGGCGCGAGCGCATCTCGCTCTTAAAGGGAATGGGAGATGACACTCTGATTGGTTTATTGAACGTTACGCCCATTACTGATTAAGAGAATAGGGACAACCCATTTCAAAAATGCGCCCCGGCGCACGGACCGTTTTTCCGTCGTTAAAATAGCAAAAGTGGGTTTGGACACGCCCTGAGTGCACCTGCGCCGTGCGCTTTACACTTTGCGTTTAGATCATTAAAATAGGGCCCTTGGTCTCAAACTAGCCAGCTCTAGAAATTTCAATTTGATGTGCATTTCAAAAACAAACGGCAAATCACAGAAAATGAACTGAGAATACATAACTGCTCATTTAATATTTAGTTAAAACTTCCTGAGGTTGACGATCAATTTTCTGAAGATTAAGTATCTACTTTCACTGGCAAATTGATGAAAAAACAAATAAAACCTTTGTTTTTAAGGGTTTCTTGTCCTAGTTTGTATCCTATTTATGGGAAAGTGCCACAGAGGGATTCAAAAATCAGCGTTCTCTAAATTCATTGCACAAAAAATGAACACTCCAGTTCCAGACAAATTCATCTTTGTCATACAGCCAATGACAAAAAATAAAAACAGCAGCAACAAAGCACTCTATCTTCACACTCACACCTCAACAGAATCTGAGAACAGAAAGGACCCACAATTACCTGGTCCCACTGTCACCGCACATACGCCCACACCCTCCCAAAGAGATCTAGATCGCTCCATTGAAAAGACTTCCCTTCCTTTGAGCGATAATGAGCATGGAAATGTATTACATAAGGACAAATAGGAGCAGAGAGGACTCAGCAGCGATCTAAAGCCCCATGCTAATGGAAATTCAAAGAGACAGAATTCAATTACGCTTCTGACAGCATCCACCCCCAACCGGCTCCATCCCTTAAAGGTAGATGAGACGCCATCATTAGCGTTACGCATTTCCCACATAACACCTATGTGGGAGGACCGAAAGAGGTGCAGCGGAGATCAGAGCTCAGTCTGTCAGGTGGGAAAGTCAATTAGGCATGCTGTGTGTTCACAGATGGCAAAAAGCACAAATGCGTAGACATACACCTTCATACCCTCCCCGGCCCCATGACTCTTTTTGGTACGCCAAAATAATTGGTCATCCCTTTTAAGCACCATAAGCCAATCTAAAGCATGAAAGTCATGGGTCATGTCAATAGGTTTTGTGCACAGGGGGGGTTTGAAAGTGGACTCAAAATTGCTGAAGAGGAAAACAGTTATTGTCTGAGATTGCTGGGTTCAAACAAGTTGAGTGAAAAAAATGAGGAAGTTGAAAGCCAAGAAAAGTTTGAAGGTTCGGAGAAAAAGTAGCTGGTTTATTTCAACAACTTTTCATAGAATATCCCATTGGATCGTTCAGATTCCAGGGTTATTGCATTCCCATTTTCTTCATACTGATCCCACTCTGTCCATGACCTACTTCCTTAATGGTATCCCCCAGTGGACTGCAGTTGGCCATCTCTCAGGTCCCTGTCATCTGTAGAAACTATGTGGGCGTATCTCTGCTTTGCTCTATCACACTGCTGCCTGTGTGGAGTTACTTTTTTTAAACCAGGCTTTATATAAGTTGTTCACAAGGGGACTCAATGTACCCAAGATGGTCTCAAAAAAGGTACTTTAAGGATTGGTTCTGGAAAAAGAAACCATGCTTGGCTAAGCCAGAACAAACTTCACATCCTACCACATCCTACACATTATCACTCAGACATTAAGAAATGATTCAGAGACAAGCTTTGATTCCTAATCATCAGATACATCTAAACTACTTTAGTGATATCTCTTTCTAAAGGCAGGGAAAGATGCCGAGAAGAAGATGCTGAGCTCTGACACTTAAGCTGAACAAGAATGCAATGGAACAAAGTAAGCCACAAGAAAATACAAGGTAATCACCACGAACATTGATGTAAACACAACCTGTGCAATAATTTAGGCTTAAGGGTGAAATTATGAATAATCAAATGGTGCGTCCGAAATCGTATACTGAGTAGGTACTTATATATTTCAATTTAAACTTACTTCACAACTGTTAAAAAGTATGTTCTATATAGTATATGAGTAGTCAGACATACTGCATCCGCCATGTTGTTACTGTCCCGTGACCTACCAGTGTCAGTTACATCGGAAACACTTTAGTAAAGGGAACATATATAAACTATTAAATACTACGACTTTTGCCTCAAACTCCTGATTTACTGCTTATTAATAGTTTGTAAGTTAGTTGTTAAGTTAAGCTATTGGGTAGGATTAAGAATGTAGAATAAGGTCATGCAGAATAAGGCATTAATATGTGCTTAATAAGTACTAATAAACAGCTAATATTGTAGTAATATGCATGCTAATAAGCAACTAGTTAAAAGACCCTAAAATAAAGTGTTACCGTTACATCACTTCACAGCCATTCATAAATCCTCTCCCGTGGCTTCATAGGATAGTAAAGTGACCATCGAATGCGCATTTCAGAATCATGGTGGAAGTAGTAGGTCAGTAGGTTACTTTTCGTCTACTGTTTTTCGAATACTATTCGGACATACTACTCTGTTAGCGTACTGTTTTCGGAAGAAGCAAATTCTCCTGGACATTTTAAAATAAAAAGAGTTCAACATTAACATAGTTTGACCAGAAACATCCTCTGTAGTCCAAAACACCATCTATAACCTTCATACCACATGTATTGCTGTTTATTTTATTAAGTCACAGCTGGTATAAAGACTCAATATTAGAATTGGAGCAACACCAATTGATCAGGATGTCAACTGTCTTAACCTTAGTGGCAAAAAAGTACACTGGCAGTAACCTGCTTAAATACAATAGCCAAATTGATGGAGACTCACCCACAATTCACCCAGGCGATGGTACCCTGACCTTTCACGGCCTGAGCCACATCAGACAGCAGCTTTAGATGAGCATCTCCAGATGAAGCTGAGGACACAAAAACACATTTAAACTGTAGAAGAGACATGCTGCAGAAACAGTAACACCCTTAAATATCATAAGCTTGTCTCCAGTGTAAGCGGATGGTCTCCAACACTGTGCCCATGGCACCTAAAAGACCGCATGGAGCCTGCATGTCAACCGCAGTGCGCATGCTATAAATAGCCTCAATTATAATGCTTGAATTCCCTCATAATACATGAAATTAAAGTAAGTAACTATTTGAACATTTACCATACCATCAAAATATTTAATGTTTTATACATAATTTTACAAATGTATTTTCACATTTAGCTAACGCTTCTGATCTGCATTCGGATAGGCTACAGCCATTACTAGTTCAAAAGATCTGTGTGTGAGTGAGTGAGTGTGAGAAAATCTGTGCTGTATAATGTTATGATTGGTGTTTACATGAAATCTTTTCATTCTGATTGCACAATTAGTCAGATTATAAACAGATTATTAGTTACTAAAATATGTTTGCAGGGGAAATAAATTACAAAAAAGGAATGGCATGGATTCACATACAATCATGATTCCCATCACTCTCTTCAGAGTAATATTCCTAAATTAGACACTAAACAAAATATAAGCAGTCTAACATTTCAGGTGAAACACAGGAGTATATAAAAGTGACTGTAAAGACATTTAAAATGATACAAAAGATTCCTATTTCAAATGTGTATATTTAAAATGTTATATAAAAGATTCCTCAAAGAATCCTGAAAATGTATCACAGTTCACACAAAAATATTAAGCAGAACAACAGTTTTTAACAGAAATAAAAAAAAATTGAGCACCAAATCAGTATATTAGAATGATTTCTGAAGGATCATGTGACATTGAAGACTGATTGATGTCTTAATAAAATGATGATATATAATAAAATAGAATTGTAACAATTTTATTTATTTTAAAATTGTAAAAATTTCACAATATTACAGTTTTACTGTATTTTTGATCAAATAAATTGCAGCTTTTGATGCAATGAGCATAAGATGACTTCTTTCAAAAACATTAAAATGTCCATAAAATCATATTCATCAATAACACTTTACAATAAGGTTTCATTAGGTAACTAAAGTAGTTAACATATGTTAACATGAATTAAGAATGAACAATACTTCTACAGCATTTTAACAGCATCTGAATTCATGTTAATTTCAACATTTACTAATCAAAAAAGTCAAAAGTTTGTTAACATTAGTTAATGCACTTTTATTAACTATGTGAACAATGAACAACTGTATTTTTATTAACTAATATTAACAAAGATTAATAAATACTGTAACACATGTTTTGTTCATTGTTAGTTCATTTAAGTTAATACATTAACTAATGTTAACTAATGAAACCTTATTGTAAAGTGTTACCAATTTGTTTAGTTTACTTGATTGATATGAACTCAAGTTCACATAAAAAAAGCAATCTGGTCTAGAAATGTGTATAGAATTACGTATACATTACGTACAATTGCACATCATCATTTCCTTAAAATATGTGGTGAAGGATTGCGGCTGTCATCAGGACAAGAGAAATATTTACAAAGTTTACTTGGTGATAAAAAGGGTAGGCCAAAAATGTTTTGATGAAATATAAAATCAATAAATAACAAATTTTTTAAAAATACAAAAAAGTGAAGTGAAAGTTGTTCTCCAATTTTACAAGCTTTTCTGCCCATAGTACTCATGTTAATAATGAAAGCATTTTGCCAGCACACCTCGGTACGCAACAACGTGAAACAGTGTGAAAGTACTACGTGTGAAAACACAGTGACAGTTTCACTACACTGCAGATTTACACATTTGTGACAATCTGGGATCTCATACTACACCACTGAACCCGCAATCTGCTTTTCTTCCCATTAATCACATCGGCCAAGGTCAAAGGTACAATAATTGCAAGGTTCTGCCAATCAGTACGCCCTGGTTGTAATCGAATGAACGGCGTTGAAGCCAATACCTTTTTGAATGAGAAATGCCTGTGCACCACCTGATCATGAATGTGTTCCTATAGTCTAAAGGGACCATCACAGTTAGCAGGATGCATCTAATGGAAATGCTTCACAGGATGAGCAGTGCTAGTCAGGAATCAATCAAACGCAGTGTTCGATACACAATCTTATCCAATGACCTCATGCGCTCAAAATGAGTCGTGAATTATGAAACAAATAAATCTTGCACAGCAAGACCTTGAGAGGCTCTTTCCCTTGCTTTGTGGGTGGGAGATTGTTTATGGACCGTTCATCCATACGGTATTCATATATGGCTCTGTGCCTGCTGGTTCTGCTAATAACAGCCAGGAGTGATGCAAATGAATATGCAGTGTCAGGGGGTGGCTTTTTTTCTAATGGCTGGTAGAAAGCGACGCATAACTTTTAAGTTGAGGGTGCTGAAGTTCTTTATGCTTCACTGTTCTTTAAGTTCTTCTCTGTCTATGACCATAAGATTTATATTTTCACAGGTAAAGAGTGTGGTAAGTAGAGAAAACTCCAAGTATGCTGTACAGAAGGTCAAGTATCTAAAGGAGCCAACATGCTTTTGGCAGTGAAAGCAAGCTTGACCTACCTATTGTGGCATGACAGGTTTGTTTGCATATAGCGGAATCATAGCTTTCTCAATGAATTTTCCCTTAGGGCATGTATCACATACGCTTCTATCAAGGCAAGCTTGACTTTATGCATCATGTTCCGAAAAATGTCAGAGGGCAAATCACAATGAACATACATATTCCATTCTCGGGTATAACAAAAGTATCTGCTTCTATAGTAAGTTCTCTTTCAGGTTAAATACTCATTAAATAGTCATGGCAGAACAACAATCCTGCTGAGCAAGTTGAAGTCAGCATGTTTATAGCTAACACAGTGTTGGAACAGTAAGGATTTGCTGCTAGTCCAGTTAGGCCAGTAATTATGATTACCTGCTCAGCCAACATTATCACTGACCACACCACATAAAAAAAGAATCACATTTTATTGCTAGCCATGTACACAACCGTTTAAAAGCTTGGGGTTGGTAAGTTTTTGTTTTTGAAAGAAGTCTCTTATGATCACCAAGGCTGCATTTATTTGATCAAAATACATTAAAAAAAGAAATATTGTGAAATATTATTACACTTTAAAATAACTTTTTTCTATTTTAATTTATTTTAAAATGTAATTTATTCCTGTGATGGTAAAGCTGATTTTCAGCAGCCATTACTCCAGTCTTCAGTGTCACATGTTCAAAAGTTCACAGTTCAAAAGAACAGCATTTATTCTTTTGCAACATTATAAATGTCTATTTTTTCTAGTGTATTTTCAAGAATATTGCAATATTTCCATTTTATTAAATCATTTAAAGGGGTGGTTCAGTGTTATTTTTCTAGGCTTGATTGTGTTTTTGGGGCGCAGTTTAACATGTCTTAATGCTTCATTTTTATAAAAAAGCCGTATTTTTCATATATTTTACCTTTATTCTACACCTCTGTTTCCATTGTCATTCGAACAGCTCATTTGACTTCCTGCTTCTATGAAGCCACTCCCTCCGAAATACGCAATGTGCTCAGATTGGTTAGCGGGCCCAGTGTATCGTGATTCACTAAAGCATCCGGAAACGCCATGCCCCTTACCATTAGTTGTTACCAGAGCCGTTATATGTGCTTCAGTGGAAATGTAAATAATGGCGTCTATATTGCTGTATCAAATTGAGCCCGAATCAGACCCAGATGAAGAGGGTCAAGCAGAACCTCTGCAATCGCGGCTTTTTAAGGACGTTTATGAATGGTATTTCATTTTGTATATGTGTCAAAGTGTTAAGATATGCTGTCACTGCTGTTTGTTAGCTTTCAATATACAGTTTTATCCTGATTAAAGCTTTACTGTAGCCGAATACATGACTGAGTACTAGCATTTTTTGTAAAGGTAGAGTTTAATTTATAGCATGAACAACTGTTTGTCTATGAACATAGACGTTTGTTGGTGTTTGTTGGCGTTTGTTGGAGAAGTATGCAATAGAATTTAGCTAACTGGCTAGCAAAGCAAAAACGCGTTGGTCTTTGTTTAAGTCCTTGATGCAACCAAAAATAGCAACAGAACTATGTTTAAAAGACATGTACAAACAATAAAGTACTTACAGTTTGGGGCCGATAAACAGCAGCTTCTGCTTTTAAAGTGGGAACTGCTTCTTTCAGTAAAAGCCTTTGTGCAAATCCAGCATTGAACTCATGTCTTCCACAGCGCATCCAGTGTAGAAAATATCATAGATTATAATGGGTTCTATTATCTTTTGACGCGTCGCGCCGCTCGCGTCCGGTGTACACAACTCTTCCGCTTCCATTATGCTGCGCCAAATGGCCTCGCCCACTTTGTTGCATGTTCCCGGGGGTGTGTTTTGTAGGGTATATGATGTCACCAACCCGGGAAGAAGCTCGTTGTAGTCCAAACTGGTCGTTTTTGTAGGCATTAAACTGCCATAACTTTAAAAGACAATATCTCCGTTTGCATTGAGCTTTCAGCGCTGTAACTTTGCAGATACGGTTTATGCTCAAGCAGCAACATTACACACTAACTAAAGTTAAAAAAGTGAAATCGCACTGAACCACCACTTTAAGTTTTAATTAAAGTTTTAAAGTTTATTTAAAGTTTTATTTAAATAATTAAAGTTCTTAACTTTTTTCTCTTTCAAAAAATACTAAAATATTTTTTCCCTTTGCGAAAAGAAAATGTACGAAAAAACTATAATGTAACTCCATAAATTCATAAACAATTTTACTGAAAAAACAAACCCGATATGATATAAAACATTACTGAAACTGAACACTGGTTATAAATAATTTTTACTGATGCTTTTTTGCAATTATGGGCCAGTGAACCATCCTTATTGTTGAGCCCTGTAGCAACCTTTAAATAACACATTCGGTAATATAGCACAGACTTCAAAACATACCTTTTGACCTTCATATTATGTATAAATCACATATATTGGCAATTGTAATTTGAATTAATGTGTTTATTAAAGAATTAGTTCACTTTCAAATGAAAATTAGCCCAAGCTTTACTCACCCTCAAGTCATCCTAGGTGTATATGACTTTCTTTTTTCTGATGAACACAATCAAAATTTATACTGATAAATATCCTGATGCATCCGAGCTTTATAATGGCAGTGATAAAGGCCTTCTGAAGCGAATCGATGTGCTTGTGTAAAAAAAAAATCCATATTTAAAGAAAGTGTAGTTATTTTACTACAAGTTATGAAGTAAAATATCTTGCTTCCGCCAGACCACCTTCCATATTCAACTTAGGAAGAAAGCGTAACTGGCTTACCCTCAGTTAAGCTTTTTCCGTAAGTTGAATAGGGAAGGCGTAAGACGTAAGCTTTTTGAACTTTGAACGTTTTACACTTTCTTTGCAAGTAGAATACGGAAGGCTCTCTGGCAGAAGCTAGATATTTTACTTCATAACTTGTTAAATATGGATTATTTTACATTTATTTATTCATTTATTTTTTACATAAAAGCATCGCTTCACTTCAAAAGGACTTTATTAACCCACCCAGGAGCCGTGTGAAGTATGTTTATAATGGATGGATGTGGATGGGTTTATTAATATATGTCCGATTGTGTTCATCAGAAAAACGAAAATTATATACACCTAGGATGGCTTGAGGGTGAGTAAAGCTCTGGGTAATTTTCATTTGATATCTTGGCATCTTTGGCTGCAAGCTGTAATTTGTAAGCTTATTGCACTTGAAAAACAGTTTTGAGATAGACTGACCTGACTTGGTGTATAAAACAAGAACATTAGTTCTGGTCCTTAGAAGTTTCTTGAAATCCTTGTGGTCATTGACTCTCTCTATGAGTGGCGACACCTTCGCTGCCTGCAGGGCGGATGACACTGCAACCTGAGGAGGTGAGACAGACAGAGATCATCATTTTTCACTGTCAAGGCCAAACACCAGGAGGTTCAAAACAACATCCCAAACCGCATACCAATAGAATTGTGGCATTTCTGTGAATTCATGACAGTGTGTCAAACCGAGAAGAAATGACAACGAACATTACAAACATGAGCCAACAAACCACAAAAGTAGTTACATCACATCAATATACCCCTCTATCACTCTGATACCGATTAGAGACAACTGGAAAGCAGCTTAACAAAGTCAAGAACTTGGTCACAAATAATAAATGCACTACAAAAATTCTAAAGCAAGCCCTTGAAAGACCTTTAAAATTTCTCCCAAAAGTGCCCTGAAATAGCTCCCGAAATTGTGCTCTGATGTGAGACTTATGCGTTGCCCTGTGGTGGCAGATCATGCTCTCTCTGCCACACTCTCTATCAGTCTTCCCAGCAAAGGCATTTGATTCGGATGGAGCTGAGTTGATAAAGCGACAACAGATAAAGGTGCTGTCATCTAAAGAAGAGGAAAATGACAAGATCGGACAGGCCGTGTCACAAACAAAGACAGTGTCCCAACCTAACATACGTCCTTATCATCTTCCCATGCCACATGCTTGAAGGAAAAAGACACTACCACAATGAGTAGAAATGAATGCTCAGCCTTTAGTGGACCAGACAGATCAAATGTTATTTACAAAATGACATGCTGAAAGAAAACTCATTTGGTCTGTTGGGATGTCATCTGATAGCTTATCGACACCATTTGAGACTCTCTGTAGAGTTTACACATCCTAGACATTGAAGAGAAACCTACAAAGAAAAGTAAAGACAGTAATTCACAAGTTAGACTTTTTAAAAGCATCTTTGTAGAACCACTCCTCATGGCAGTAAGTACAGAATTCCCATGTGTGACACCGTCAAGCCTAGATCCCATTAAAGGTGGCTGAACTTTAAAATAGGTTTTATGATAAGAAACCAAATTTACCTTGATCTTTTGAGATAAGAGCTTGATGTACTAAGAACTTCCTCAAAACTTCCTTCACAGTCTAAAAAGAGCATAAATTGAAACTAAGCTAAACAAGCATCTGAATTTCGAAGAATCTCAGGTTTAAAATGAACTTCAGTTGCTCATTACTAAACACATTTCAGTCTGATTTTCACAGTATGTGTGGTGCATAGAGTGCTGCAGTGATTATATATTTTTGTAAAACATCTTGGGTGTTAGCATCACCGTGGTTCCCTCAACAAAGAGGATTATTGCAAGATAAGCTATGTGACAAACAAAAGTTTGTGATTCTTCACATTTTGTTTATCAAGAACCTTTTGAAGCTTAAATAGACACAACTGCCGAAAGTAAAAGTTAAACGTAATACACCAGGGTCGCTTGACTTCAACATCAGTCACTAAGCTTTTGACAACTCTTTCAATATTTATTTTAAAAAAAATCTAAAATGCATTTTCCCTGAAAATTTTTGTTAGAATAGTTTATAAAATAGTAAACATTTTAAACACAATGAGGCTGTAAAAGCAGACTAGTGAGTAGATAAATGTAATGTTCCTTGTTAGCTATCTTGTCTAAACAATTATATATATTTTTTTAAATCAAAGGAGTATTACTGATTCAAGTCGTAAAATAAGACGTGAAAATATCTTGAGCTTTTGTAAACCACAGACCTTGCAAGCATTAAACCAAAAACCCATTCCAAAAACCCACTGACAACCAGAAGAGCTAAAATGGGAACTTATTTCTGTGTATCAGCCTACAAAAATGCATAATCCCTGTGCAGTGCTCATTTAATAGGCAAAAGGTGTGTGTATTAAAGGTGCATCAATAAAAACTAGGCAATTTCATTCTAAGGGTGGAAAACTGAAAATACGAACAACAAGAACAACAACAAAAAACAGACAGTGTAAGAGGAAAAACAAAATAATGCAGAACAATGTATTCTCCTTCCTCTCCCAATAAAAAGGGCAAAACATCTTTACATAATACAACACAATAAAAAAAAATAAAAAAAACAACAACAGACAGTAGCTGTACAAGTCTGCAAAGATTGATCAGCATCATCATTGGAGCGTCACATGGAAGGGTTGGTGAGAAACACAGGTGCCTCAGACACTGACTACCTACATCTTTCTACATGAAAAACCAAGACAAGCATATTCTCCCTCATTAAAAATCACGACTCGCATTCTCCACACGAGAGACAATGGCCAGTGACCTGACTGAATTCATCACTGCACACTCTGTTAAGCAACACCATTACATCTGGACAAATGTTAAATAAACAAAAAGTCACTGTTAGTTTAGCATTATCATATCCCAGGTCTTAACTGGAAACCTCATGCAAGCAGGGTAAATTAAAGGTAAAGAAGGTAATTTTCTGGACCACTAGCGGCACCAAATGGAATTGTAATATGTTTGAGCGCCCTGATTGTCCCAGACGCAGGGCCGGCACCAAGAAGGGGCATTAACAGAACATGATAGACGTAACAACATTAGCTCAAGCAAAGTCATGAGTTTGGCCTAGGACTACATGTTTGTTTGGATAATGGCAGACCCTTTATCTTCACAATTCCATTTGGTGCCACCAGTGGTTAATTAAATTAAATACTTCACCTTTAACACTTGTTTGGGCCCAAATGAAAGTAAAACTGGCTTTAGCATGTAAATAAATAAAACTTGAGTTCTGAGTTAAGAACAATAGTATGACCCTCGTTGACAATAGTGGCGAGTCAAATTGTGAGTCTTTACCAACTTTTTTTTTCTTTAAAACTTAATGTGGCAACAACTGTGGAATATTCCATTAAAGGGATAGTTCACCTAAAAATGAAAATAACCCAATAATTTACTCACCCTCAAGCCATCCTAGGTGTATATGACTTTCTTCTTTCAGCTAAACACAATCAGAGTTATATTAAAAATATCCAGCCTCATCCAAGCTTTATAACGGGAGTGATTGGAGAATGAGTTTTCCATTCATCATGGCATTGTGTACTATGTTGCGGAAGTTAACGCCTTTAGGACTTGAGTCGAAAACATATGGCTGTCACGCCGGAGGCTCATTATTTTACTTTATAAAGTTTTAAATATGGATATTTGTCTTACACAAAGACATCAATTTGCTTCAGAAGGCCTTTATTAACTCCCCGGAGCCGCATGGAGTATGTTTTATGATCAATGGATGCACTTTTTTGGACTTCAAAAACTCATCCTCAAATCACTCCCATTATAAAGCACTGAAGAGCCAGGATATTTTTAATAACTCTGTTTGGCTAAAAGAAGAAAGTCATATAAACCTAGGATGGCTTGAGGGTGAGTAAATTATGGGGTAATTTTCATTTTTGGGTGAACTATCCCTTTAGGCCATCAAAAATAAAGTGTAACGAACGAAATAACTATGTGTCTTCACTCTTTTGTGACAGGAGCCATCTCACAGAATACCAAGACTGCAAAAAAATGTAATGGAAAAAAAAATTCCTTTGTCATAGAAAAATATTTATATTAATAAATAATGAATAAACAATAGTTATTAATAACAAATCAAAATATTTTATATTAATAACAATAATGCAAAATACAGTTTCATGGTGAATAAGAATTTGTTATTATGGTATTATTATGTAATAAATATTTATGGCCATTAATTTCTCAATTCACATGCCACTGGTAAGTAAAAAGTTTATTTTCCGTGGATTAAAGACAAAGGGACAAGGATCAGAGACAGCATTCTCTTCCTTTCATTCAGTGGCGAACATTTCATTAACTTTGTATGAGCAAATGGGATCCAGAGGAGTGGACAACCTGTGCCAACAGGGTGACATCCCAGCGGCCCCAGCGTCTTGGGAGCCAGCGAGAGTGTGAAGATTATAGTCAGGGCTAATTAAAGTACTGCAAAGCTGAGGGACCTGAGAAATCACACCTTCTCTGACTTCAGCCGTGCTGACAGGGAGAGCAGACCTGGTGATGCATCATGAAGCAATGTCAGAGCTACTCACTGAAGTATTTGAAAGGACCAGTTTACTTTCAGCAAGTCACTCAAGTCCAACACTAACTTTGAATGGGTCATCATTAAAATGTTTTTTCAAAAAGACTAAGCTGAAATGGCTCGTTCTGAACTATTGCACCTCCTGACATCAGGTAGATAGATATGACCTCTCATTTACTCGTCAACAATGCCTTTTTAATCTTCAGTAAGAAGAAAGCACTATTATTTCTGAACACAAAATTTGAATAAATAACAGTAAAATAAGTGTAAATTCAGTCAAAATGTGTGCTGTTCCTGGCTGTGTGTACAGCTCTGCATATCCTTACAAAGGATCCCAGCATTAGGAAAAAGTGACTTTAAACAAAGTCCCCTGGTCATTTCAGTCTGAACACATTTCAGCACAGATTCGTTTGTGAACGATAATGTAATTCATGCTTTGCGAAGAGCCTGTTAATGATGAACAAAGCAATGCAAACTACATTGAACCAGACGCTCCTCCAATAAATAATTATGCAGCAAAATGCAATCATTTTGAAGTGTTATCATTGAAGACTTAAAGGCATGCAAGTAAAAAAAATTATAAAATTCTGTATAATTCAAAGGGCCGGGGAGAGGTTGAAAAATGAATAAAAATAAATTAACTAAATTATGACTATTTTCTGTAATAAACCTTGACTAACATTATAGTTGGAAATGACGTATGATGATATGATTGTTCCAGACAACATTTAAAACATTTTTAAACATATCTCTGCAGTATTTTCCACTGCTAAAAATGACACTAATGGTAAAAGAACATCAGAATCCAAAGACATTGATTTTTTTCTCAAACAACCCATCTTTAAACCTGAAATGTACAGTTTCAGCACAGAGACAACTGCAGCATTCAACTCCATTCGGAGACAAAAGAGTTAGTGTTCTATGTCTAGTCACATCAGGTTTCCATCCCTATTTAGTGCACCACCTATTCTTCAAACACTCTGTCCAAACCTGACAGTAGACCAATAGAACGGGCCCATTACTGTCTGGCAATCATCATGTCCTGTACCTGTTACAAAGACTTTCATTTGGCTTCCCCTGAGCAGTGGTGTTCGATGTGGGCATTATCTTAACAACACCAGCTTTTGCACAAAACTGTGATTGTTAAAATCATCCACTGAACAGCTTTGATAGACAGGCCTGATCGCTTCCTGACGATCAATACGAAGACAGAACAAGTTGGAGAAAAAAAATGCATTGTGCTACTACTTTTTCTGAAGAGCAGCTCTGGCTCAAGGGAATGAAGAGAACATGCAGTGAAGGAATGAGGTGATGGATCTTTCTGCATATTCCTAGCTGAATCTCTTTGTTGCCGCTTTTCAAGGAACTCCTTATGGACTCTTCAACTCAACAGGGATGGTCTGCAAATCATTAACTTGGGAATAAACAATTCTTCGACAGAGAGATATGACACAGATTTCAGCAGCATGCAGAAGAATTAAATGGTTTTCTATTTCTTTCAAAACCAATCTCTTCTTTAAGCCCAAACCCATTCAGAAATTTTAAAAGAAGAAACTGTGTGTGTTTTCCAAGTAAAATCTGAAACTCCAAAGTGCTAAATGGAGATATAGTAGAACACAACTGGCAAGGCTAATAGCAGGTTATAGTAGTATATAACAGTACATCAAACTCAATGAAAATATCATATCACCCCTGTTTGCATGGCCAGACCAGATGAAATCTGCAGGGGGTTTTTTTCTCTTCATATTTTGTGCATTGATCAAGGTTATTAAAACCTGAAGGATTCAACGGTATAGAATTAAACAGTAATGTTTAAACGTTTGGGGTTGGTCTGTCTTTTATGCTCACCAAGTCTACATTTATTTACTCAAATTTAGTAAAAACAGTAATATTATGAAATATTATTAATGTAATTTATTCCTGTGATGGCAAAGCTGAATTTTCAGCAGCCATTACTCCAGTTTTCATTCACATGATCCTTCAGAAATCATTCTAATATGCTGATTTAGAAACATTTATTATTATCATCACTTTTAGTTACACTATTTAATATTTTGTGGAAACTATGATGCATATATATTCTTTTCAGGATTCTTTGATGAATAAATGTTCAAAAGAACAGCATTTATTTGAATTTTCTTTGTAACAAATGTCTTTACTGTCACTTTTGATCAATTTAATTCAATCAATTTTTCATACAATGAAAATGGCGTGCTACAAAAAATATTGAAACCATCAGTAACATATAAAAAAAAAAGATCCATAGCCTTTTGTGATTAACAGACCAAAATATGTCTTATCTCATGACCGAATGATCAGGCAGCAAATATGAAAAGTATTGATCGCACATATAGCTTCAGAATACTAGAATATAGCGACCAAGTTATATGGACTACTTTATGCCCTACAGCTTAACCTTACAAATCACCATCAACTTCACTTGCATGGAAACCATAAGCTTAGACATTCTACCTTCTTCCTTCAAAGAAGAAAGAAAAAGAAATAATATGTGGGTAAGTCGGTGATGATAAAACTCTCATTTGGTGGCTATTCCTATTCCTTTAACAGTAGATCATTAAATAAATAATAAAAAAGAAAACCACACAAAATGTTAGGAGCCATTTTTGCAAGGCTCTACTATATAGCACAGTATATAATTCCTCAGTGATCTAATTATGTCCACTATGTTATCTTTGACTGTGGTTTATGGATGCTTTTGCTCCTGCTATTAATCTTCCGCTCAAGGACACCAGCGTTTTAGCAGTAGACCTTGCTGACATGTTTCGCACAGCATGAGAAACACTTAAACAAAAAATGATCTGTCATACATCAACGCAAAAACATCTTGCTTAATCAGCAGTGGAAGCTGTCATCTACCATGCGCTGCGCAACCGACATCATCACAAATCTGCTTAATAAATAGAATCTCATTTTCACATTTAAGGTCTCACTGATTCAGCACAAACCGTACCGTTCCTTGAACATGCTTCTTCCTGCTGAGCCAAACAACACGGGGGGGCTTCGGCTCTGTAAAGCTGACGTAGATAATTCATAAACAGAAGGAAATGACTCTACAACTGAAACAGCCAATCTATGAGTCAAACGTTCTCATACAATGAGTTGCAATAGTTTACTGTACTAGGTGCACAGCACAGCTAGTCATTTCCATACACAGCATTCTGTGTGGAATGGGGAAGAGAGGGGGTTGTGGGGTGCCTGTAATCAAGATTAAGAGATTTTTTAAATTGCTCTGACAAGCAAGAGGGCTGGAGAGAAGCACAGACAACAGAGAGAGGTTTCTCTTTCCCCACCCAACCACCACAAAGTTCCAACAGTTCAGGAGAGTACCTTTGTTTGTGGTGGCAGGCACAAAACAGGATGTGAAACAGGAAAGCTCCTGCGTAATGAGAGTTGACTGACGTGGCCAAGCAGCGTGTTGAGGACACGGCCCACATTGATTCACAAATCAGTTGTGAAACAGGGTTGATGCACTTTAAACTGAAGCAAATGTGGGTTAATTAGCTCTAAACATTACAAGCTCACTTCTGTCATGTTCATTGAGAACAAAACAAGGAAGACATCAAGGTTAAATAACATTGCTACTGTAAATATAAAACACCCTAAGAAAAACTGTAAGATAAAGTTAAAATAGAATCATAATAGAGAAGTAGGAACATCAGTTGGTTCCTCCATGGGTTCATATGTTGTTACATCATGGGAACCTGTCAAATACTAGTCCATGATATAAAGGGGTCAAGAGGATAAAAAATATTTTGTAAAAGCATATTCCATCTTTGTATTCTTGTTGGCTTCAAACATCATTTGAAAAACGCTCAATAGTTTTGATCTAATGATTTTAGAAGTTTTAAGCGCTATAGTTATTAATTAATGTAACCATCAGGTTAAAAATGCTAAAATTATTTTCTTGCACCTTGAATACACACAAATGTACACAACTATTTTTAATGAAGTTATTTTTTTGATACATGCATATCAACAAGTTTCTTCACTGGTCATAACATGAGCCGTTTCATAAAAAGTCTTAAAGTTAAAAAATAAAAGACACAGCCATGGGGGGTCTAAAAGGGTCCTCTATGTTTCACTTTGATTGACTTTTTCAAATATTAACAATATTTATCTTTTTAATAAAATTGCTTCACTTCTTGTATTTTTTGATAAATAAAAAATAAAACTTCTTTTAAAAAGATCTTTTTGGGGCAATTTGCAGACAGTTAAACCACCTAAACTTTAAGTTCTTAAAAATAACAAAATGGCTTTCAATTTAATACTTTTTCATCATATAACAAGTGCATAGTGTGCATAAATTGTATGCATTCTTCATATGTACTTTTGAATAACATAATAGATCAGGACAAAAATAATATGCATCCATCACACTATTGACCCAAAAAGGACCTCAAAAATAATTCAAAAACACCTCTAACATGACACATGACAATTCATATTAAAGTAATATGCATAAGTAAAATAATAAGTGAAATGCTCGTTTAATAAAAGAATTAGGGAATCGATTTGACATTAGAGAGTTGCATGGGAACATGCATGTGAAGCACACAGTTGCAGGTGTAAAACAAGACCCGAGAACTGATGAATGAGACGGATCGATCTCGAGTCTCTCTCTTCTGCTGTCAACTTTGAGCTACTGCTGCAAGAGGGGCAGAAGATCTTTCCCTTTTCCTATCGCTTTCGTCTTACGTCAGATACAAAACATCTGTCCGATATGCGCATTTCACATTATTGAACATATCGATCCATTAAATTCTTTAAAAAGACTCACCAATGACAAAAATAAGAACATTTCGATCAGTCTCCAACGTCTCCCGTATCGGTTCCAAGAAGCCATGATGCCGCTGCCACGTCTGGCTACGCAAGCGCAATCCATATTCCTCCAATTCCCTGGAGAACGCAGTGCTTCTTAGGAAATGTAGTTCCTTCGGAAATGTAGTTTATTGAGGGCGCCGTATATACCCCGACCATACACACACACACACACACATACTTGTAAATGAGTGTAATTTCAGCTCATGTAGATTATTTATCATCCATGCAGAAACGGTGAAAAGTCATTCTATTCAAATGACTTACTGGTCCTTGAACATAAGCTTCAAAACTGAAAATAATCAGGCCTTCCTGTTTTGAGTAATGAATGTTCAATGAAAAGTTACAAGATGGTTTCAAAATTCTTTTTAGCTCCATCTATTGAACCGAATGAACCACAGTTATAATCTTACAAAGTCAACAAAATATTATACATAGAGGCTATTTTACAAAATAGAAAAACTGCTGGTGTTGCAGACAGTGAATGGCTCAACCTACAATGAGGGAAAATATCTAGAATGTTGGATGGTGTTGTAAATCTCGAGAAACAACTGTAAATAATTTATAAATAAGTTTTTTTTTTTAGTTTTTTTTAAAGGTGCTAACAACGTGTTAGCAACCTACGTGTTTTTTTGTTTTTTTTTAAACATGGAGGCTTTAAAATTCACATTTAAAGGGTTAGTTCACCCAAAAATGAAAATAATGTCATTTATTACTCACCCTCATGTCGTTCCACACCCGTAAGACCTTTCATCTTCAGAACACAAATTAAGATATTTTGATTAAATCGATCCGATGGCTCAGTGAGGCTTGCATTCAAAGCAATGACACTTCCGAAGCAGTGTTTTGAAATCGCCCCATCACTATATTGTAGAAATGCCATTTTTATTTTTATTTTTTTTGGCGCACAAAAAGTATTCTCATCGCTTTATAATATTAAGAACCACTGTACTCACATGAACTGTTTTAAATATGTTTTTAGTACCTTTATGGATCTTGAGAGAGGAAATGTCATTGCTGTGAATGCAGGCCTCACTGAGCCATCGGATTTCATCAAAAATATCTTAATTTGTGTTCCGAAAATGAATAAAGGCCTTAGGGGTGTAGAACAACATGAGGGTGAGTAATAAATGACAGAATTTTTAGGTTAACCAACCCTTTAAGGTATGACTACATGTAATTTGCTTAAGAAAAAATGTGAAAATAATAATTTATTTTACTCTTAAATAAAAAATAAGTATTCTATTAAAACATTATCCTTCCAGTTTGGTCTGATTGAACAGCTCAATAATAATCAATAAACCATTCTTTTGGCAAGTAATTTCATTTGCCTAACTGTAGTCAATGGTTGCAAGGTACCTTAGCAATTTATTAGCAGCCTAATAAGAATTAACAGTTGGAAATATCAGTTTTATATTTTATAATATATTTTAAAAAATAATACAAAAATTTTTCCAAGGTAGTTCCTCAATGTTGCTATTTCACGTAGGCCCTAATTTGCTATTTCACATAGGCCCTAATAATAAGTATTTTCTTATGTTTTCATACCCCATTACTTAAGCAAGGCATTTAAAAATAGGCCTAAACTAATAATTATCGTATCATATTTGCAATGATTGTGCTGTGTCAGACACACTGTAGTGCCACCACCTGGATGTGACAGTGGTACCACACATGTCTTGACTCTTGATTGTATTAAGTCACCTCCCTCATCACATCCACAGCTGCTCAATGCATATTGCAGCTTGCAGTGTTTGGGCGTATAACGTATTTTCACAGTGTACAGTAATGTGACAGTTCTCAAAAATGAAAGCAACTTTCAAGAGTCAAGCCAATAGATTTACACATGGTGTTTTCTTTGCATCTTTTATAAAAACATAAATGTTAAGGTAATATTGGTTGGATACAGGCCTAACTGTTATGTTGGCTACTATAAATGCTATTCACCTTCCCTAGACAGGAGAAATAGAGTAGTTAGATTATATAATTATGACTTAATTCTTTCTTATACTGTAACTCTCTCTACCTTACATCTATTATCTGTGTATTCTATTTATCCCAAATACATCAACTGAATAAATTAGGCCAACTTGCCACATATTTTAAAATTTTCCGTCATTTTCAGTGAATTTTTTCTCTTCAGTACATTTTTACTAATAAAACGGTAATAGGCCTGCTATGTATTTGGTACCGTTGTATGTGTTTTTGAACATCTTTGATAATTCCTTGCGATAGCCTTTACCATGTAAACACCATAGTATATGAATATGCTAATCGTGTACCATGATATATATATAAAAATATCATGCCATTCCCATATGACATGGTGCCACAGTACATCTTTGTCAGGGTTTTTTGATGGCACCACACCAGAACCAAGACATGATGATATGACACATTGCTACTTTTGGCAACATTGTGCGATTCAAACAGTTAATTAATTGCCATGGTACCTCACTGATTCTAGGGACAGACTATCCAGGCTGGATATGGGGGTGTTGCTGAATCCCAAAAGACAATGTCTTTTTTGATCATTTGAAACAGGATAACAACGTTTCTATTATAGAAATGTATTTAGAAAGCAACAAGAGAGCTTCATCAACTATTGCAGCCACCGAGCCAAACATTTGAGGTGGAGCTTCATAACAGAGTTTGCACCCCTACTCGTTTGAATTGCAGCTGTCCTTCTTGTAGTAGCCTCCTCTTTCCAGCACAGCGCAGTAAAGCAGCTGCAGGTCGATCGGTGGAAGTCATTCACAGAAAAGGGATACTGCACAGGAGACCTACGCAAAGCGGAGATTGCGGTTTATGCGTTGCGTTTTACGTACGATAGAGTTTACTTCAGAGGAAGGACATCAGAAGGTAAAAAACACTCTCTTAGATATCATTACCTCACCTTTACATGTAGTTATTTATAGAAACCGCCTCTTATGTTCTTGGAGTAGGATGATACTGTGTGAAGTACTTTTAGAACTTCTGCGGTCCAGTTCTGTGGTCAGATTTGACTGACTATCAACATTTCAGCGAATCTCTGTGATTTAAAAAAAAAATTTGTTAAGAACATAAACATAGTAGGCCTATATGTCTAATATAATTACATTCATTTGTTTTCTTTCTTAAGCCTACAAAAATACTTTCAAGGTAGCCTATGTTTTTAAAAAAGAATATTTGCCAGTGGATTCGCATGAACGAGCAGGAACATTTTTTTTTTAGTAATATTGCTTTTTTAATTATTGAAGATTCCTTATCTAATAAAAATGGATATTGGCAGATTTTCTCTCTTTATGGTGATAACACAACCCTCATTGGGAATGTCATGTCGTTTAAACAGTCCTTTCCTCTCATTTTATTAAAGAACATGAATGTTTTATATGAACAGCATTCAGTAGAGTATTCCTTTATCCTGACAAGGAATTTACTCGCTGCTCACGTTCTGTTGAAGATCCGAGGAATTTTGCTTTGGAATCGAAACGTTCGCCCTCTCAAGCTCCCAGTAAAATACGCTACATTTCACTCTCCTTACCATCGTTTGGCATTTGAGGGGTTTTCCTTGTGCGTATTTTCCTACTTTTCACCGAGCACTTTTGCACAGAATGTTCGAATAAGCCTCTCAGAAAAGGTGGAGGGAAGGATTTATCATCTCTCGGCTACCTACAGTAGGCTATATCTTTGTGTTTTCGAGCAACTTTATAAGCGTTAACATAAAAGCTATTCATATTTATTTTATTATTTGAATACAGAAACCGGTATTTCATTGTTTTTAGTCAGTATGTTTGTGAGTGAATGATACTGTCACTCGGCTGTCATATGTGAAGGATGTGCAATGATGTTGAATAGAGAGGTAGAGAAGACTTAAAAACAAATTCAACCTATATTTTTTCATAGGCACATACAACAGCAACAGTAAAGTTTATTTTCTTTCTATAACTTAAGCTCGCTTTACAACACAAAACAAAGGCGCCAGTGCCAAAAAACAGAGGTAGTCTATAAAGGTTATGAGAAAAAGTAGCCTACTACGTACTACGGCCATCAATGAGAACGAGTGGCAACCTAAACATTACAACGACTCATCTAATGACAGTTTACTGATATTTTAGGAAATGTAGGTTGGCGCTGAACCGATTATTGTTGGCGATATCTGCAGGCATAACGTTTCTAGTTTCTGATCTGCCTGGCACTTCATTTGTCAGCCGCGCGCATTTTCATAATGAGCTAAATCTGTGCCTTGGCTTTGTTACACTCAGAGGCTCACATTTCAATTTCCTCAAAATGTAAAAACCCATCTGTTTTAAAACGTGCTTTCATTTTCTTCGCTTTTTTCACTATCGTTTGAATTGAAACAATTGAGTTTGGCTCAAATGATGTTCAAGTTCTCTTTACGAACCGGAGAGCAGGTGTATAAAACATAGAGTGTAGCGCTGGTCAAAAACGGTAGGGGGCAGTGTCGAGTCTTGTAGCCAAAGCACACTCTGATAGAGATGGCTGATGGTACACAAACGCCGATGCTAGAGAGGGAAAATCACCTGTTGGCCTGGCACAATTTAAATCAGGGCTGCTAAATCCTGGAGATCTACTTTCCTTCGGAGATTTAACTGCAATCAAACATACAAGCAACTAATCACAGTCTTTTGGTTCATCACAGGGTAACAATTTTGATGAAAACTATGTACTATAATGAAAGGCAAATGACTGAGCTGTCCAAATCTGTTCCAATCCTTAGATTTCACATGGTTGGCTGAGTAGGAATAAATGATAGATGCATTTGATGTTCTTTTAAGCTAAAATCAAAGAGTTTTTAATTTTTTAAGATGTGCAAGCTCGCATGCTCTCCTAGGACAGACAACGTCAAGGTTTGATGTAAGACTGATCATCCTGTGCAGCAGCACTTTAGATTGGAAAATGCTTCAATAACCTTTTACTGGAAAATCGTGTGCATAAACTGTCTTACAAGTTAGTCATCAAATATTTTTCTTCAAGACTGTTCATAACGTTATGTCAGTTACATAAAAACCTAGATTGGTCTAACTTGATAACGAAAAGTAAGACTGATTACACCTAACTAACTGCTAGTTGCTCAAATGAGTCCTTAAAGGGTTAGTTCACCCAAAAAACAAAATTCTGTCATTAGTCACTCACCCTCTTGTCGTTCCAAACCCATAAGTAATTTGTTCTTCTTCAGAATGCAAATGAAGATCTTTTTGATGAAATCTGAGAGCTTTCTGTCCCTCCATAGACAGCTATGCAATTGAAACTTTGATCATTCAGAAAGTTCATTCCGAGGATGAACGATAGTCTTACAGGTTTGGAACGACAGTAATTAATGACAGAATTTTCATTTTTGGGTGAACTAACCCTTTAAGACCGTTTTAATCTAATGGCTGTGTTCATACAACTGGCCTGATATAGTATTCTCTAAAAAAAATATTTTGCTTTGGTCTAGAAAGGAAAGCCTGTCCAGATTGCTTTGAAATTTCTGTTTTTCATCCTTGATTGTGTTACAGTAAAAAAAAAATCATAATGTTTCACAATTATTATAACTTGTCTCTCATTTAAAGTGAGAATAAATGATTTATTATGTTTAGCTTGACTATCCTTGGGAGGATTCAGAGATATATTTACCCATGCTTACTCAGTACCGACTGTCCACTTATTCTACCTAAACACCACTCACCACAATGTTTACATGGATGTCTCTTGGAAAAGCGTGTATATGTTGGATTTGTTGAGCTGAGACTTCTTAATTGTTTATTAATGATGCTTCTTTCTTCTTGGGTTCTTTATAAGGATTTCTATAGGTTCGGACTATGTTTTCAACATCAATTTCAAGAGAAAACCTCAAGGGTGTCCTTATAGTCATAGTATGACTCATTCTGAGGGGTCTGACACTCCATAGTAGATTGTCATCATTCATATGATGAAGAAAGTCTGGAGCTATTGTGTTTGTCTACGTGTGCCTGAGGCGGCTTGTGAACGTCTCTCTTAACCAAAGAGTCTGTTTGTTTGCCGGTCCACTAAAGGCTTTTGTGTATGAGTATTAATATTCATACAGCTCCCCCCACCACCACCACTACCACATGTGCCAGTCGATTCATGTGTTTTCGTTGTGCATGAGGCCTCTCTTTTCAAATGTAAAGTAGGTTTTTATGTGTAATGATCTTATGAGATCCCTTGTCAGTTTGAAAGTAAAGAAGTAGTAGCCTTATCTGGAAATCAGTTACATGCATCCGTAGAGAGTGACATCTATAGTAACGAGACCTGAAAATGGAAGGAAATCTGATCATTTGCATTTGATATGAGCATAAATAATTTTAGCACTTGAGAAGTGATGACTTGGTAGCCCTTATGAAAGTTTTAGCGGTGCATACATAAGATGTGCCATGTGAATTATTTCTGATGCGGAATCACCATTTGAGAGGGGACAGTGTGGATAAAAGTTTAATGGGAAAGAACTTGATCTGACTGGCAGTAGATATGACTGCATGGAATAGCGTGTCAATGTCAAGTGTACTTCTGCCTTGTTTAGGCTTAGTTAGGTATCTGAGCTTAAAGGGAAAGATCACCCAAAAATGGAAATTCTGTCATTTTTTACTCACCCTCATTTCATTCCAAAACTGTATGACTTACTTTCTTCTGTGGAACATAAAAGAAGATATTTTGGTAAAATATTTTTATCCATACAGTAGAATTCAATGGTCACCAACATTCTTCGAAATACCTTTTGTGTTTTGCAGAAGTATTAAAATCACAGTTTTGGAATGTCACGAGGGTGAGTAAATGATGACAGGATTAATAAAGCTATATACATTTATAAAGTTCCCTCTGAAAAGTTGTTAGCGGTTTCTTCATGATACAGTTCTTAAAATTACAATTTTAAACCTTCTTTAATCTCTGTAGAAGCATTTTCTCTGTTATAGCGCTTCTTCATTTTGAATATTAGATCTTCTCAAGGCAGAATTCATCTTACTGAATTATCCTAATGATATCTTCCATAAGAGTCGGTCTGCTAATATGTTCCAGCTAAAGTGCGTGTGTGCGCTGTGCCTGAGTTAAGCAAAGGCAGTTAAGGAGCCATTCATGAGTCAACATCATTCAGGTTCTTCAAACCCTCTCTATTGTAAATTTGATATCTTTTGAAGGAAATGAAATGTTTAGCTCTTGTTTATGAAATAAAAGTCAGTCAAGCAGTTCAAACTCACTTTTTGTTCACATACTGCTGTGTTTCATAGCACTTTAGAGGGGTGTACGGTAACCTCTGTAGACTGACACACTCTGACCTGACATGGTTTTCTAAACTATATTTCTAACAGAGTCTTCATAATAGTGCTATAATAGTGCTGTAATAGTGCTGCATAGGCGCTTTTGTGAGAAAAAGAGAGGCTTACATATGCCACGTAAGAGAATTGACGTGCTAAATGCAGTGCTAAATCTTTCACTTCTTCTTGCACTTGCAACTTATCTGTGTATAACTATTGTTAGATCTACCTGAGAGTCCTGAAAAGCTCTGTTTATTTCATTTGTGTCTTTGTTCTATTGTTTGTTTGTGTTATTGCTTGTAGTTTGATTATTTGTTCTTATTTTATTACACTGTTTACTGTCTTTAATAGTGTTTGAAATTTATAATTATGTTTACATTATATTTATATATAATTTGTTTTACTTAATCTTCCCAACCTGGAAACCATAGGCATGTATTGTCTCTCCTTTTTATTAATTGGTTAACTGTCAGTTACCCAAGATATACTCTATGGTGAAAAACTGTAAATGGTTTAACATTGCATTATATGTAATTTTACTGTAAAATACAATCAAATGTATGTAATTTGAGAGAAAAAACTATTAATTACCATATAATTTACAGTGAAAAACAGTAAAAAGATATTCCTGTATGTCCTATGAGTTCCTGCGGGGGACATCTCATGATTATTTTGTATTAATAATTAAGTTGTTTCTTATTTTTGTTATCTGTAATGTACATTTTCTGTTATGCAGTTAATGTTTATTGCATTATTTTGGTGCCATGTTTCACCTTTAATTTACCGGTATTGTAAAATATATAAGAGAGAGAGAAAGAAGATATCAAACGTTTCAACACAAAAGTGGCATAATTAACTTAACTATTCAAAGAATTATCATAGTTTAGCCCCAGTGGCTTGTCAGGTGGAAATGCAACACATCCTGAACCTGTGATGTCACTAGTTTTGAAAGAGGAAACTTATGGTGTTCCCAGGCTGTCCCTGAAAGGGAATAAAGGTTTTTGTGATGTTCTCCATTTTGATGCCATGATTGGTGTGAATTGTTGCTTTTCATGAATTGCTTCATTATTATTCTTGCTATCAAGGGGTGGAACAGAAGGAGTTTGCTGGCTCTTGGCCGTTTCTCAAGAATATTGTAGGAACGCCCTTCTATCTTTTGTTTGCCCAGGGGGGAAGGATGGCAGGGTGTGTTGAATTAAATGTATTCCCCAAACAGTTCGACTGGGGCTCAACTGGAAAAACAAATCGTGTAGATGGATTATTGTCTTGGTCTGTTCATTTCTGATAAACCGCAGTCACACGTTGTTTTCAAATGTGCAACTGTCCATAGCGCAACCATTCTGAATGTCAGAAACCTGGTGTGGACGGATGGCTGCGCACTACTCGGTTTGTGAAATGTGATCTGTGATACGGCTGAGCTGCTCACTGTCTGCAGTCCTAATTAATACTTGATGTGATTGAAGGCGCTCAATTTGTCTGGAGTCTTATCTTGTCAATGCGTTTGTTGTTGTTTTTTGCAGAATGTCTTGCAGACAGACGGCAGCTGAAATACAACAAACAATTAAGCCCTGGAACTGACAATTATGTCTTATGTTGTCATGGAGATGTTTTTACACAAATCAAGCGAGACGCATTAATCACTCTTGTGGGTTCTAATTAAACAAACGCTATACTTCCTTAATCACACCTTTTTCGCAATTAAGAAATCGTGTCCCTTAGCAGGCTGAAGTTTTCTCTCAAGAGTTTCCGTCAGCTCCTGAAGCCAGTCAGACAAGTGGCGGAAATGTCTTTAACAAATGGAAAGCGTATCTAGATGCAAATGCTTCCCGTTTGAGAACTCAAGTTATTTGTTTGTCGTTTGTCGTAGTGAACAGTGGATTGTCATTTTAATATTTGTAAAGCTGGTTTTCTCTGCCCCGCTGTCAAGGGAGGGATGCAGTTGTATGTAAGCGGACGTGAAGGCATGCATCTTTTCTTTGGCATTGTTTGGTCCAAGGAGGCTTCAATGAGGAGACGGGGAAAAGGGTAGAGACCAAAATGCTCCCACAGTTGATTTGCCCATTGTGGGGGAGGAACACTATTCCCATTGATGGTGTTGTTGGTGAAGCCCCCAAAAGCTGGAGAAAGGGGGCCCATTCAGTGCAATGGGTGACCCTGCACAACTATGGGAGATGGGTGTTAGTGCTTTTGTGGAGCACGGTGGGAACATTGTCCCCATTCTAGTGATTTAATACCCCAGCTCTGAGGCACTTTGCTATCTCCCCTGAAATGTTCGTGATCTGTCCTATATCTTTTTCATGAGGTAAATTGTCTCATTATAATACCACTCATTTCTTTCAGTTGGAAAAAGGTGAACGAGCAATTTCCAGTCAAATGATCTGTGTTACTTTATAGATATGGAAGCCTGTCTTTGACTCGGAGTGAAATATAAAAGTTTCCATTACCCTTCAAATTGTGCAAATTGAAGTTGCGAATATACGCCCAATGGAAACGTGTCAATTTCGCAAAAAATCCCATATATCACAAAAAAGTTTTTATGCTCTCATGATGCGGTTTTTCAGGGAATTTGAAAAAGGAATATTTAGCAAAAATTCAATGGAAGCAGTTTTTTTTTTGCATTTACAGGTCACCTGGTATGTTTGGACACGAAGACGAGACGAGAGACGAGACGAGTTCATTAAACTCATAAAAGACAAAAGAATTACGGGAATACTGGATTCCAAAGAAATGCCACAATTTATCAAGACCTAGAAAGAGGTATGAGGGAGAAACACCTCAAATGTGACCGCTCCCAAGTATATAAGGTGCTTTCCCTTGCCTAATGCTTGGATAAGACGCCTAAATGCCTAAATTAAAAATAATGGGTAATGCAGAGGCTGCAATATACTTAAACCTACTAACATCCGTTGCCATGATTTTTTTTAAGCGAATTGTCGTGAGAAGAAAAAATTCATCATTCGTTTTAGTGGCATAACATCAGTTAATGGAAACGGCGTCAAGTCATGATTTTGAGATGTCAAAAGTCAACTTACCTTTTTCATTTTACTTCCATATGCATGATGGTCAAGCATTTGTGTAAATAAAATACAGTTGCTACTAGCTTAAATACAGTTTTCAGTAGATTCACCAATTGGGTTGTTTGATTCATAAAAAGAGGCTAGAAATATTGTTTTAAAATAGGTAGGTAACAATTTAGTATGGGGAACAATTCTCACTTTTAACTAGTTGCTTATAGCTACCATATTGGCAGATTATTAGTACTTATAAAGCACATATTAATGCCTTATTCTGCATGACCATATTCAACATTCCTAAATCCACCCCATACCTAAACTTAAACCCTACAACAACTACCTTACTAACTATTAATGAGCAGTAAATTAAGAGTTTATTGAGGCAAAAGTAGTGAATGTGTTCCCCATTCCAAAGTTTTACCAAATAATATTTTGCTAAATGGTTTTGATTATATAAATTGATGTTTTCTTAAAACTGTAAATGTATGCTTAATGTCTTTGTCATAATTGAGATCCTTTTGTGACAAATAATTATAGTTATTTTTATGTATTTGTTTCTTTATGTATATTAGTTTTTTTTTAAATATATGTATTCTTTAAATACCTTCAATATAGCTGAATCATTTTAATTAGTATTTAGTAGCATTACTAACACCCTTTTTTAAAGAAAAGGTTGACTGTAGTCTAATTTGCTTAAATTAGGAGTTGCCAAGTTTAAAATAAAATTTTAAATTCAATGCAAGCAAAGATTGCTTTAAATGACTCACTACACATACAAATATAGAGCCACCACTGTACAGATACAGAATTTCGTTTCTCTGCCCTCTCACTGACAGTTTTCTGCACACCTGATTTGTTTTATCACAACCTCCAAAAGTAACAGAGAAATCAATTTCACTCAGCTCAGCTCAATAAAAAAGCCGGTTATTATTTAGTTTGACAATTCTTTCTTTCATCCTTTGGATGACAGTCATTTTTAGAAGTGTATGAACTCTGATATTGAATTTTGATAGGTAATTCGAAAAAGGCACAATTGCTCTGCAAATTTCCAAAATGTAGATGTGAATGGAATTCCTTTCAGATCCGGAATGACAGACCATGTAAACTCTGGCTGTAAAATGAGATATTAATTGCCCTTTGCTTCCAGCCAGTTTTGAATACAGCAAGACGAATGAACAAAAGGCCACAGAATGGGAGAAAAAGCCAGAGTCACTTATCAGGTGCATTCAAGATTCATGTGGTGGATTGAGCCTCTTATCGCTCTGACCTGAAGTGATCTTCCTCTTGAGGCCTTGCCTTTCTTCCAGACGTTGATCCAATATGTCTTACACTCCATAAAGGTCTATAAATTGCCCCCATGAGGGAAAACTGATAAGATCAGACTAAGTTTCCATAGCCGTGGGAAAAGTGATACATATTTGGCCTTATGTTGAGTCAAGCAGTGTTTAAGTGTACCACAGATTTAAAAAGCTAGACCTATCAAGTAAGTTCATACCTAAAAGACTGCATTTTAAGTGTACCTTTGTTTTGGCTGTAACATTGGCCTCCAACTTTGTCAGTTCTATAGTATTTTTTTTTTTGTACCAAGAACAACTTTTCTGGTCTTGCCTGTATGTAGTGTGGTTGGCTGCTGTTTCTATAGTGATAAGAAGTAGCTCTCGGTTGGGGCACAAAGGTCTGTCTCAAACACATCGACAGACTGAACCCTGTTTGACAGTGATTAATGTCCCGTCCAGATCAACACAGAACATCCATGGACCTCCCCGTCTCCATGAACAATGCTAATCCCATCCTTCACTCATTATCATTGAATAAATGAGTTTGTATTTATGACCAATACTGATGATGAGTTAAATGTACGGGGAATCTGAGGGCTCGGCTTTTGCTGCTAGTTTGTTGGAAATTACATAGAGGAAGAACGCTCGGCGGTGTAAAGGTTGACATGTTATTTAATGAGCATGGCTTTCTGTAACAGCAACAAGCACTAGCTCATAGTGTTTCTGTGGTATATAGTGTTTGTACTGTGCACTGGATGCAAAAAAATGTATCATTAAAGTCAGTGACTTGAATTCAAGAACCGTATTTAGAAATGAATTATGCTTGTTTTGTGAACTGAATCATTCAGAGAGGTTATGTGAATGAACTGAATCAATTGATTGATTCATTGGAAAGATCGAATCCAAAAGCCTGTGTTTCTGTCATAGTTATCATCTCTCTTCTTGTTGCCACTCAACCAGATCTGGTGGAAATCATTTTTCTTGTAAGATTACAATTGTGGGCAATGCGGGCACGTGACTTAACAGGCGACCCTGTCCCCGTGCACTTCCAGCTTCCAAGTTTGTGTCCTTGCAGGATAATGAGTAATGTCAGGATCTGAATATTATCTTCGGGGTGGAATGGTTTTCTGCTAAATGGCTTTTCTTAATTCACTTGAGATAACCTGTAATGGGGATTTCAGTGCAAAATCTATAAACATAGATGGATGACTTTGTCCTTGTTTTACTATTAGTCAAGAGCAGCTCACAGTGGTTCTCAGACATTTGTCTGATTTTCGCGGGACCTATATGGAAATTCCTTCAGTTGTCTTTGTACAGCTTTAGCAGGAGGCATGAATGCCAATCCACAGTTTGCTTCATAGAATCATGCTGGATACAGTATGTTTCATATAGTAGGCTGTAGGGGTGTGCAGTGAAGCCATTGTCTGTGTATATATCTGTTGCAATGGCGAAATTATCTGTATCTAAAATGATGCCAGCTGAATAGCCAACTTTTAATTTGCTTTTCCCTTTGATAGTTTCCATATAAAATATACTATATACTTGTATACTTTCTGAAATTATTTCATTTTTATTAACCTTTATGTAAAACAAAGCTAAAAAAACATTATTAAGAAATTGGGTAAAATGTGGCCATCCAATCTGAATTCTGAACTTGAAATCACACTGATTTCATAAAGTTCACACATTAGTCATAATGGCTTCACAGAATCACCACTGCATTAATTTCAGATATGTTTCTTAAAAATATTGCTTTGTCTGTGATTGTTGGATAATCAGTCTAACCATAATTTTTTTCTATTCTTTGGAAGTCATTATTTTGAAGTCATTATCCATACTTTCTGAATAATGTATTCAGCTTCAGGCACATCCTAGTATGCAGTAGTCTGAACATAGACAATGTCAAAAATGATAGGGGTAAATGGATAGATGGATTGAAAGCTTATGACAAGCGAACTTGTCACTGTAGTCATTCACAAGAAACAAGATGTTTTAGGATTTGTACTTCCTTTATAGTTAATTTTCCTGTACTGACATTTATAAGGCTCCTATAGCTCACTAATTTGTAACCTAAAGTGCTACTTGCCCTGACACCTGACTTACTTCATTTCTTAAGGGAAGGTGGCATGCACAGGAATACATCCTAGGAAGGAAGTGCCACACTAGCACACTTGTGTAAATCAGGCTAGAAAAATGTTTGATGTTTTAAAGTAAATATATCTTCGTATAGACCTCCCCTTCTAACAGTTAAGTGCTAGGCCTTGGACAAGGGCCCTATTGAAAGCTTCCCAAGAGGTGAGTTTTTTAAGTTTTTGAGGTTTTGAAGGGGGATACAGACCTGCATTCCAACACACTCTGAAGTACAAAGGCACTCTTGGAGGTAGATAGAGGACCCTCTGGAAGAGCAATGGATAACAGGTTCAGTCGATCAGTGAATCCAGGCAATATGTCCCTAGAGTACAACCAATGCAACCAAATTGAAAAAAAAAAAGAGGGAAAAAAAATCAATATGGTGAGTGTAAATAATGCATTGTAAGATCTTCAGTCATCTTGGTATTGTTTTTTTTTTATGATTTAAAGGAAATGCAGCAAAAGATTTCCATTCATTTCACCATCTGTATTTATTTACTTTTTGAGATCAGAGTACCTTATCTGTCTGGCAGGAATAAATTGGCTTCATTGATCAATGTGAGTTGCGTGTTATTCAGATCACCATAAGACTCCATTAAGCTGCTTCCATAATCAGTCCCATAGCTTTCTCTAGCCTTCAGATATTATGGATAGATCTATATGTTTAGATTCATAAACTGAGTTTGCAGAGGGACGTCTATACTAGTGCTTCTGAAAAGGTTTTACTTCTCCAGATTTTACATTGGTCATCAAGTTCAACACAGTACCACGTTTTTTAGCACACAAAATTGCCTTTTTAAATCAAAAATGTATGTAACGTAGTTCGTAGATATGGGAAGAAGGAGGCAGGAACCGGCGAACATTCAGCATAAATTTAATATATAAATAAACGAACAAAACGAAAGTAATGCCGGCAGACCCTCGCGGACGTCTGCCAACCACACAAACATAATATAACATAACGTAAAGTCCAGGCCTGGTCCTCTCTCGTCCTTCACTGTCGTCACTCCTCCTTTTATGCTCCCGGAGCTCCTCCGTGAGAGACTCAAGGCCGGTGCGCCTCCCAGGTGGAGCTCATTAAGGCTCGCGCCATTCCCTCACGGCTCTCGCCCGCCCTGGTCGCCACAATGTAATTCTGATCAAGACTGAAAACCCAAGAAATTTTTTTTTCTTTTCCTTTTTCAAAATTTTAGAGGTTTCCATGCTTAGAGTAGTGTGTTTGTCCAGGTAAATCCTTATAAAAAGGTACACTATGGAAATCTGGGCTCATATTGCCATCTCTGGTATAAACATAAATCATTATTGTAGGCTTACCTACAATTGTAGTTACTCAGAACATTTTTTTAACACTTTTTTTTTTTTATTCACTGGAATTTGTATGGCAAATTAAGCAAAATCACCCATAGTATACATTTAACGTAGTCTGGATTGTTTTTTATTTTACTTGGCACAGTTTTGTTTGTGGATTTTGAAGATGGGGCATGCAACACTACTTGTCCATGTTGCCTCTACCAAATGACAATGGATTTGTGACATTTAGAAGAGTTTGACTGGATGCACAATTTTTGACATTGTTGTTGATAACAAAATATACAGGTGCTGGTCATATAATTAGAATATCATCAAAAAGTTGATTTATTTCACTAATTCCATTCAAAAAGTGAAACTTGTTTATTATATTCATTCATTACACACAGACTGATATATTTCAAATGTTTATTTCTTTTAATTTTGATGATTATAACTGACAACTAAGGAAAATCCCAAATTCAGTATCTCAGAAAATTAGAATATTGTGAAAAGGTTCAATATTGAAGACACCTGGTGCCACACTCTAATCAGCTAATTAACTCAAAACACCTGCAAAGGCCTTTAAATTTTCTCTCAGTCTAGTTCTGTAGGCTACACAATCATGGGGAAGACTGCTGACTTGACAGTTGTCCAAAAGACGACCATTTACGCCTTGCACAAGGAGGGCAAGACACAAAAGGTCATTGCAAAAGAGGCTGGCTGTTCACAGAGCTCTGTGTCCAAGCACATTAATAGAGAGGCGAAGGGAAGGAAAAGATGTGGTAGAAAAAAAGTGTACAAGCAATAGGGATAACCGCACCCTGGAGAGGATTGTGAAACAAAACCCATTCAAAAATGTGGGGGAGATTCACAAAGAGCGGACTGCAGCTGGAGTCAGTGCTTCAAGAACCACTACGCACAGATGTATGCAAGACATGGGTTCCAGCTGTCGTATTCCTTGTGTCAAGCCACTCTTGAACAACAGACAGCGTCAGAAGCGGCTAAAGACAAAAAGGACTGGACTGCTGCTGAGTGGTCCAAAGTTATGTTCTCTGATGAAAGTACATTTTGCATTTCCTTTGGAAATCAGGGTCCCAGAGTCTGGAGGAAGAGAGGAGAGGCACACAATCCACGTTGCTTGAGGTCCAGTGTAAAGTTTCCACAGTCAGTGATGGTTTGGGGTGCCATGTCATCTGCTGGTGTTGGTCCACTGTGTTTTCTGAGGTCCAAGGTCAACGCAGCCATATACCAGGAAGTTTTAGAGCACTTCGTGCTTCATGCTGCTGACCAACTTTATGGAGATGCAGATTTCATTTTCCAACAGGACTTGGCACCTGCACACAGTGCCAAAGCTACCAGTACCTGGTTTAAGGACCATGGTATCCCTGTTCTTAATTGGCCAGCAAACTCGCCTGACCTTAACCCCATAGAAAATCTATGGGGTATTGTGAAGAGGAAGATGCGATATGCCAGACCCAACAATGCAGAAGAGCTGAAGGCCACTATCAGAGCAACCTGGGCTCTCATAACACCTGAGCAGTGCGACAGGCTGATCGACTCCATGCCACGCCGCATTGCTGCAGTAATTCAGGCAAAAGGAGCCCCAACTAAGTATTGAGTGCTGTACATGCTCATACTTTTCATGTTCATACTTTTCAGTTGGCCAAGATTTCTAAAATTCCTTTCTTTGTATTGGTCTTAAGTAATATTCTAATTTTCTGAGATACTGAATTTGCGATTTTCCTTAGTTGTCAGTTATAATCATCAAAATTAAAAGAAATAAACATTTGAAATATATCAGTCTGTGTGTAATGAATGAATATAATATACAAGTTTCACTTTTTGATTGGAATTAGTGAAATAAATCAACTTTTTGATGATATTCTAATTATATGACCAGCACCTGTATATGGTGTGTTTCTGCTGCCTTAGAAAAAAAAAATATATATATATATATATCAATGTTAAAGGGATAATTCAGCCAAAAATGAAAATTCTGTCATCATTTACTCAGCTTTATGTTGTTCCATACCTGTTTGACTTCATTTCTGTGGAACAAAAGAAGATATTGTGAAGAACATGGAAGCCAAGTATCATTGGACCCCACTGATTCATTGTTAAAATAAACATTATTTTAAGAAGTGTATCATCTTTGGTCCACAGCAGAAAGTAAGTTACACAAGTTTGAAAGAACAAGAGGCTGAGTAAATAATGAGAGTTTTCATTTCTGAGTGAACTAGCCCTTTAACTATGCATGATTGTGTGGCTAGTTGCATTTTATTATTTTAGCATATATACCTTAGTTACCCCTGCTGTCCGTACCTATAACAGAAAAGACCTGCAATCCCTTTTTTCGGGTCACGACCCACCAGTTGAGAACATGTATGGAACCAATGTAATTGAAGTCTTCCATTACTCACGCCTTCATGGGAAAGCAGCTTAAGGCCCACCTCATCAGACTCTCTACCCCCTATGGGTACCAGTTCCATTTCATCTGGCCTAAGGTGGGCTTCTCATTCCATAAATACACAGAGCTGATGCTTGGAGGTTTAGATCCAACGCTAAGCCAACATGAGCCAACTTCACATGTCCCCCCCCCAAATACCCATCTCCCTCCAACTGTTAACAGTAAACATGTCTTTTTGCGTCTTAGTTGGCACTGAGCCCGGCAGCCCTCAGCAGTTTACAATGTAGCTGCAGCCCGGGCTTTGACTTTACAAAAGCGTGCTTCTGTTTATTAGGGTTTGTAAAATGACAGAACTGCTGCCACTGTGCTGTGAGTGGAATAAACAAGATATAAAATAGAAGCTTGTTAAGCGTAGACGGACAATTTGTGCTGCCGTTATGCTGCGTTTAGTCTTTTTTCCCCCTCTCTCTCTCTTGTTCTTTCTTTCTCTTGGAAGGTAGTGTCACTGTCAATAGAAGTGAATTCAATGCCAATGTCAGATATGTTTTTTCCCCCATCACATCTCTTTTGATATTGATTTACATCGTCACAATGAGCAAAGTGTGGGGTTTTGAATTGATGGGTAACCATTAACTACAGTGAAGAGCACCTCTTATTTAATGAATAGGATGGATTGGGCTTGGAGAGATGGATTTAATAACTAGAAACATGACCATAAATGACTTGCATTAAAACAGTTTGAGTGCTTTATGGAAACATTATTTTTATTGTACTGGAAGTGTTTGTTAACAATCCAAGTTCTGACAGTGATAATTTTGACAGTGTTGACAGATAAATAAGTCCTTGCGGAATATCAGATCAGTTGTCAGAATTGTTTCAGCTGCAACATCAATTCTTTGTTTTGCCTTTTCAAAAACATCTTCTTCAAATGCTTAGGTTCCCTGCTGAGAAGATAAGTGTAGACTTGCTTGAATTCAGGCTGGTCTACAATAGTTAATGTTAGCCAGTGCTAGTTGATGCAGATAGACCAGTATACTGACATAGTCTTACACAGGACATGTTTTTTGTGCTTTAAGTGCAGTCAAATGGAACAGAATGCAGGAGTCTCAAGGTTAACTGTTTTTAGCTTTTAACTTGATACATACTCAGTGCTTTCTAGATACCATCCCCAACTACCTAAAGTTTGGGGACAGTAAGATTTTTTAAATGTTTTTGTCTCTTAAAGTGTTAGTTCACCCAAAAATGACATTTTTGTCATTAAGTACTCACCCTCATGTCGTTCCAAACCCGTAAGACCTTCGTTCATCTTCAAAACACAAATTAAGGTCTTTTTAATGAAATCCAAGAGATTTGTTTTATCCCCCATAGAAAGCAACGTAATTACCACATTCAAGGTCCAGAAAGGTATTAAAGACATAATTAAAATAGTCAACGTGACTGCAGTGGTTCAACCTTAATGTTATGAAGTGATGACGAGAATACTTTTTGTGTGTAAAAACAAAACAAAAATATCGACTTTATTCAACAATTTCATCTCTCCCCTGTCATTCTCCTACGCTGTTTGTTTAGCGCTTCCAGGTTCTACGTCAGAACGCAGACTCAGTATTGACCTGCTCCTGCGTCAGCATCACACGCATACGTCGATGCGTACAGCATAAGAGAATGACACAGTAGAGAAGATATTGTTGAATAAAGACATTGTTTTTGTTTTGTATTCTTGTCTCTTCATAACATTAAGGTTGAACCACTGTAGTCACATCTTAATTTGTGTTCCGTAGATGAACGAAAGTCTTACGGATGTGGAACGACATGAGGTTGAGTAATTAATGACAAACAAAATCTTTTTTGGGTGAACTAACCCCTTAAACTCACTAAGGCTGCATTTATTTGATCATTTGAGCATTTATTGTGAATATCATTAGAATTTAAAAAAGTTGTTTTCTATTTTATTAAATTTTCAAATGTAATTTATTCCTGAGTTGACACAGCTGAATTTTCAGCAGCCATTACTTCCATCTTCAGTAGGGGCTTTTGCACCGGGGGAATTTTTTCATAGTTCCTATAACTTTTGGTGGAAGTACCCGCTTTTTGGCGTCTTTGCACCGCAGTCATTGGGAATGATTTTAGTTATAGGAACAACTTTTGGGGAAGTAAATTAGCTCCTGCTTCAGAGTAGGGTCTAACCCAGCACAATATGAACTACCAGTCACGTAAGTGTACATTGATTGGCAGAACGCATGCCGTACGGAACACCGACACCTGCCATTCTTAAGAAGCTTTACATATACTTCACAAACTATCTCCACGAACGTGGATAAGACATAAACATACAGAAAGCTTATGTTAACTGCATTTACCTGTCACATTTTATCTCTGTTATCACGAAACCCATGACACACCATCCTCCATCCTCCAGTTGTTGACGTCGTTGAATTCTGCGTTTAAATTACATTGCTGTAGGCCAGCTTACGTTACTTCAGAGTTCCTACTGCTGAAAATGGCCCTAGGGAAAAATGTTATTAGGGGACTGGAATTGGTGGCTAATTCCTATAACTGAGTTCCTATAACTACCCAGTACAAAAGCCCCTAATGTCATGTAATCATTCTAAAAAAAGATGATTTGGTGCTCAATAAACATTTATTAATATTATTAATGTTGAAAACAGTTGTGTTGCTGAATATTTTTGTGGAGATAGTGAAAAAGTTTCTTTTTGGGATTTTTTGAATATACATTTTTTAAAAAGAACAGCATTTATTTGAAATGAAAATCTTTTGTAACATTATAAATGTCACTTTTGATCAATTTAATGTGCCTTTGTTGAATACTTTGTCCTTGCTGAAGTATTAATTTCCTTCATAAAAATCTTACTGGCTTTTAAATGCTTGTATATAGTTAGTTGTTTTAAAACTGACATTTAATCTGCTGTGTTACATCTCAAAAGTTCTATTTTTAACTTTACAGCATCATTTTAATATTCGAAAACTATTTTTAACCATATGTGATGCTCATGGCGTAAGATGCTGTAAAAGGATGTGCCACATTGCAAATATTAAAACAGAACAAGTATTAAAAAATAATGTGTACAGAATATAATAACTGGACATTTCAGCAGGTTTTATGTTGATGTCATGAAGCAGGCAGGTGCTGCTTTGGTGGTGTTAGTTGCAATCTGTGCAGTATAAGAAAAGGCTGAGACTGAATATGTGGCTCGTGTCACACTGCTTATGTTCAAAAGCTGAACCACCAAGCCCTGCAGTCCCTATCTCCAAATGTGTTGCTTGTCTATTTTGGATCTCTGCTGCTAATGAATGCTAGACCTCACAGACGTTTATCTGTAATTGAGTGAACGTTTGATCCTTCGTCAATTATCGCTACACTTTACGTCTGCCCTCTGAAGTCTTAATTATGACATTGACAGAGATGCTGCTGATCAGACCCTCCCCTGCTGCTGCAGCAACATTTAGAGCACACTGCACTGCTCTGACTGACCCACTGCGAGAAGAGAGCAAAGGAAAAACAATCATGATGGATGTAGAAAACAGCCGGAGGTCATCGTATCATGTAGTTGTGAGGGCACATCAGCCAACAGAGACTGACTGTTGACTGACAGTTTTTCCTTTTATGTTTTTTGCATTCAGACTACAACGTTGTCAAAATGATCCTGTACTATGCATGCCAGGCCATTAGTTGGCGATGTCACTTTGTAAAGAAACACTATGCATCTATAGACTGAGCACTTAATACGCATGCATGTTCATGATGTCACTGTTTTCACAAATTTTTCATTTTTGTTTACACAGAGACAATAATGGTATCATTTTCAAAAACTTGCGCTTTGAAACCTGTTCTCAAAAGTTTGTGTTTTCAGAACCCCAAAACGCCATTGTTGTGCAAATGAATAGCCAAAACTAAAAAAAACTAATAAAAAGTTTTCAGTTTTCAGTTGAAAACAGTGTCGTGTAAATGGCCCCTCACACGTATGCATCATGTGCAGCTTTGGCCAATACTGAGCCAGCATTCGGACGTAAACAAGGAAGCCTTCACTGTGCTTACTGCGGCAACTACGTAAGGATTTTGTTTTTGTGCACAAAGTATTCTCGTCGCTTCATAAAATGAAGGTTGAACCACTGCAGTCACGTCGACTGTTTTAACAATGTCTTTAGTACCTTTCTGGACCTTGAAAGTGTTGGTTAAATTGCTGTCTGTGGACGAGTCATATACCTCTCAGATTTCATCAAAAATATCTTAATTTGTGTTTTGAAGATGAACAAAGGTCTTATGGGTTTGGAATGACATGAGGGTGAGTAATTAATGACAGAATTTTCATTTTTGGGTGAACTAACCTTTTAAATATACTAATTAGAGTACCGAATGAGTTAGATTGTGATGAGTAATGTGTTGTTGTATTGAGTGCCTGCTTGTTCATTCCAGTCCAGAAGTTTGTAATATTTCAAAGAGCTTGTAGAGTCATATTGAGAAATGATAGATGGATTAACATGTTTACATTTAGTAAACTAAGTGCATGCCCCCGATGTTTTGGAAAAAAGACAGTTAGGTCAGCCATCCAGGGGTTATTTGTTTTCTGTAATGATCTCATTAAAGGGAGAGGTTTACTCTGAATCATTAATCACCCTGTTGACCATCAGAAGAGGGAGCAAATTCTGTGGCTTTGTGATTCATCTGACTGGCAGTAATTACTCAAAGGATTGCCACTTCATCCATTGACTTTAATTCAGTTTCATTATAGAAAAGTTCCAGTGTATTCATTAGCTTCAGAACTCCAACAATGAGATGAAGCAAGTTGTTTGGCATAAACTGAAATAGGTGAACTTTTGATGGCACCAGGCATTGAGTGCTGTAGATGCTCTGCTGTGATCTCGGCCTTTGATGTCGCAGATGTTTGATGTGGTCGTCACAGATGGGTGCTGGAGACTACAATGGAGACTTTTCAGGCATTAAGGTGCTCTGCAAAGCTCAAGCAATTCCAATGCACCTTTCTGTGAAATCCCGCTTTTGCATGCTTCAATTTATGTGCTCGTGCAGTCTGTCATATTCCTGTTCAAAATTCAATGTGGAATTTATTGCTTTCTCATTGTCAGGAATCTTAAATTCTTCAGTCACACGTATATTACTTCAATTTCCTCCTAAGACACGTTCAATTTGAATCCATACGTTAATCTACTGAGGAATGTTTTATGCAATTGAAACATATGGGTATAATTTTGCTGTCAGCGTAGTTGTGAAATATTGCCATTTCCCTCGGATGTTATTGACTCAGTGTTCTGTTCATGCCTTGCTATTGATATGATATCTGCCCATGAGAAAACCAATATTAATTGCAAAATTCATTTAAAAAAAACTCTTTCTAGTAAGTCACTGTAAGTGATTGTACAGAAACCACTAAAGAAATGTGTGCTGGAAATATTTGTGGACTTTGTAATCAAAATGTATTTTGATCCAAAAGTAATGTACAGATTATTTTACAGACGTTATTTAGACAAATCGAATGTACAGTTCTGGTTGTTGATATCTTATTTACAAACCCGATTCCAAAAAAAGTTGGGACAATGTACAAATTGTGAATAAAAAAGGAATGCAATAATTTACAAATCTCATAAACTTATATTTTATTCACAATAGAATATAGATAACATATCAAATGTTGAAAGTGAGACATTTTGAAATTGCATGCCAAATAATGGCTCATTTTGGATTTCATGAGAGCTACACATTCCAAAAAAGTTGGGACAGGTAGCAATAAAAGGGCCGGAAAAGTTAAATGTACATGTAAGGAACAGCTGGAGGACCAATTTGCAACTTATTAGTTCAATTGGCAACATGATTGGGTATAAAAAGAGCCTCTCAGAGTGGCAGTGTCTCTCAGAAGTCAAGATGGGCAGAGGATCACCAATTCCCCCAATGCTACGGCGAAAAATAGTGGAGCAATATCAGAAAGGAGTTATCATCATCTACAGTGCATAATATCATCCAAAGATTCAGAGAATCTGGAACAATCTCTGTGCGTAGGGGTCAAGGCCGGAAAACCATACTGGATGCCCGTGATCTTCGGGCCCTTAGACGGCACTGCATCACATACAGGAATGCTACTGTAATGGAAATCACAACATGGGCTCAGGAATACTTCCAGAAAACATTGTCGGTGAACACAATCCACAGTGCCATTCGCCGTTGCCGGCTAAAACTCTATAGGTCAAAAAAGAAGCCATATCTAAACATGATCCAGAAGCGCAGGCGTTTTCTCTGGGCCAAGGCTCATTTAAAATGGACTGTGGCAAAGTGGAAAACTGTTCTGTGGTCAGACGAATCACAATTTGAAGTTCTTTTTGGAAAACTGGGACGACATGTCATCCGGACTAAAGAGGAAAAGGACAACTCAAGTTGTTATCAGCGCTCAGTTCAGAAGCCTGCATCTCTGGTATGGGGTTGCATGAGTGCGTGTGGCATGGGCAGCTTACACATCTGGAAAGGCACCATCAATGCTGAAAGGTATATCCAAGTTCTAGAACAACATATGCTCCCATCCAGACGTCGTCTCTTTCAGGGAAGACCTTGCATTTTCCAACATGACAATGCCAGACCACATACTGCATCAATTACAACATCATGGCTGCGTAGAAGAAGGATCCGGGTACTGAAATGGCCAGCCTGCAGTCCAGATCTTTCACCCATAGAAAACATTTGGCGCATCATAAAGAGGAAGATGCGACAAAGAAGACCTAAGACAGTTGAGCAACTAGAAGCCTGTATTAGACAAGAATGGGACAACATTCCTATTCCTAAACTTGAGCAACTTGTCTCCTCAGTCCCCAGACTTTTGCAGACTGTTATAAAAAGAAGAGGGGATGCCACACAGTGGTAAACATGGCCTTGTCCCAACTTTTTTTGAGATGTGTTGATGCAATGAAATTTAAAATCAACTTATTTTTCCCTTAAAATGATACATTTTCTCAGTTTAAACATTTGATATGTCATCTATGTTGTATTCCGAATAAAATATTGAAATTTGAAACTTCCACATCTTTGCATTCTGTTTTTATTCACAATTTGTACAGTGTCCCAACTTTTTTGGAATCAGGTTTGTACCTGAGTGCCTCATTATCTTTAAAAATATTTCAATTAATTGAATTCTGTGCATCTTTCACCATATGGTGAAATCCACTAATTAGTTCTTATACTACTTTCGTTTTTTTTTAAAGAAATTAATTTTATAATGGATTCATTATCAAAAGTGACTGTAAAAACATTTATAATGTTGCAAAAGATTTCTATTTTGAATAAATGTGATTCTTTAGAACGTTGTTTTATTCAAAGAATCCTGAAGAAAAAAAAAAAAAAGTATCATCATTTCCAGTACAACTATTTTTAACATTGATGATAATGTTTCTTGAGCAGCACATTTGAATGATTTCTGAAGGATCATGTGACACTGAAAACTGGAGTAATGGCTGCTGAAAATAGAAATAAATTTTTTAAAATTGTAACAATATTACTGTTTTACATTATTTTTGATTAAATAAATGCAGCCTTGGTGAGCATAAAGAGACTTTTTAACGACCTCAAACTTCTGAACTGTAGTTGTGACATAATAGGACTTTTACTTTTATTTACAACATGCTTTTGAAGCATTGATCATTGTAGCGAATCACAGACATATCTGCTGAATGCGTGAGCTTAAAGGTTAGTCCACTTTTAAATAAAATTTTCCTGATAATTTACTCACCCCCATGTCATCCAAGATGTTCATGTCTTTCTTTCGTCAGTCGAAAAGAAATTAAGGTTTTTGATGAAAACATTCCAGGATTATTCTCCTTATAGTGGACTTCAGTGGTTGAAGGTCAAAATTACAGTTTCAGTGCAGCATTCCAGGGGCTTTAAATGATACCAGACGAGGAATAAGGGTCTTATCTAGCGAAACGATCGGCCATTTTCGAAAAAAAAACAATTGTATATGCTTTTTTAAACAAAATATCGCCTTGCACATACTTCCGCTTTCTGCATTCTTCAAAACGCTTACGCTGTATGTCCTACGCCTTTCCTATTCTACTTACGGAATGAACGCGGCGCCAGTTTAGTTTTTTCTGTAGGTAGAATAGTGAAGGCGTAGGACATACAGCATAAGCGTTTTGAAGAATGCGGAAAGCGGAAGCACGTGCAAGGTGATATTTTGTATTTATAAAGCATATAAAGTTTTTTTTTTTTTTTCGAAATGGCCAATCAGAGGCATTTAAGGGTGCGTTCACATTTGTAGTTACCGAACCAAAAGATACCGAACCTAAAGGCATAGGGATACATTCACAACCTGATTGGTCAGATTTTATGACGTATTGCCTATTCTGAGACAGAACTTACCAAACATCCAAAACAATGCTGTATGCTGAGATAAATGCGCTTGTTGTTTGTGCGTAGCCTGCATATGATGGTATTTTGGCCAGCTGGGAACCTGTGAAGAGCTTGTAAAATGTGTAAAGGAGTCAAAAAACAGCGGCCGGAATCCATCCGTCACACACACGATCTCTGCTGCACGCGCGTCTGATGCCTGTGATGGGCAAACTTGCTATGATGAGAAAAACCGATATGCGTGAGCATTTTGTCAATTTTAGGGTCTCATCTTCCTGTTTTTGGTTCGTTTACATGTCGTATATCATTCGAACCGCACAAGAGTTCGTTTGGAAGTGGAATGAGATCCATCTTTTCAGTGGTCTCGGTCCGCTTGTTTGGTGCGCACAAGGGTTCGGATGGCAGCTTTTACACATGCTCAAATGAACCGCACTAACGGAGCAATCGCACCAGGGTTCGTTTAAATCGAACCAAACATGACAAGTGTGAACGCACCCTAAGAATCTTTTAATAAAACAAACAGTAAACTGTAATTTTGAAGAGCGACTCAAGATAGCAGTTGAGGAAGGGGCAAACTTTAGAGAGGTGTTTTTTTTTTTTGTAGCAAACTGATGCACTAATTAAAGAAATCTGACATAATCAGATGCAGTAGTCAAATTAATACATTATAGTAGATACTTACTATGTTTTTGACAGATACTGTAGCCACTCCAGGCTTGTTGCATTGATTCAGGGGTGGGCGTTATTAGATCCACTGTGGGAGGCGTAATTACTGCAGCTGCGGTCCCTCCGATCGCAGTCACACTGGGCCGCCGAGCCAGGAGGTCCCCTCGCCTTAGACCTCGTCTCTCAGCATTTCATTGGCTATCTTTTGTATGGGTCTTGCATACCCAGCCTCCTGCTGGCTAAATGCAATTGATATAGACAATGCCTATGTTCACGTTATGTCTAAATGATCAGTTCTGGTTTTTTTCCCTACAGATTCAGTCTGTTGTTCATATTAATGGCTTGTATAAGTGTTAACATTCACAAATGAAAAGCCATAACATGTCGATCCTGCTAACATTGCAGGATTGTGATGCATTTGTTACTTTTACTTAAATTGATGTGCAAGAACATAGTCCTGCAGTATTGATATTTACATCGTCCTAATTTCTGCTTCGCCGTCTTTTTACAGATGCTGCCCGCTGTTGCTCACTGCAGGATTTTTTTTTCATGATTAAAAAAATCTTTTTGGCTCTTAATGAGGGTGACATTGACTAGGCCGTGTGCAAGGATGGATTAACTCTCTAGTGGTTTGCACTTGGGTCACATTGTCATGAATCGTATATGAGACTGATCTGAACACATCAAATGAAATGGAATCAGATTTAACACTTTTAGCCCTTAATGTGATCATAGCTAATAAAAAATTCTGCAATACTTGCCAGGATGCTCAAATCAACTGGTAAAAGCCTGAATTTGCATGCTAGCATAGTATAGTAACACCTTACAATTTTATTTTCCATATGATCTGCTATTCCGAATTCTGAAATGCCATGGTTTGGTTGGTTCGCATGGTCAAGTTTGCCCCTGCTGGTACATGTGGCTGCAAAAAGCATTTTCTATTGATGTCTATTTATAAATTTGGTATGTACTGTATTTTTTAATATAGTTTTTTATGACAAATGACAACTTTCACATGAGATTTGGAGGCAGAGTACAGGAGGCAAAAATGACTTTAGAAAGATGGCAGCATCATTTTATTTTTACACACAGATTGGTAGGTCTGTTAGTAAAATTTTGACTTTAGCAATCTTTATTGCATGAAATGACAATGGTGATAGTTTAAAAATGGGGGAAAAGCATTTTTTTGGGCCTGAAGTTTGCATGCCTGTAACTCAAGAGATATTAAATATCCCTTAATATCTTTTTATATTTTGGCTTTTAACAAACTTTTCTTTTGGTATTCACATTTTTATGGCCCTATATGGTTAAATTTCTTAGATATGGGAATCTCAATGTGGCTCCATGAGTAAACTGTTAAATTGTACACATTTTTTAGTGATCAAAAAGCTAGAAATGTATAACATTTAATAAAACTTCATCCCCC
>RJVU01016332.1:181647-193979 GCA_003731715.1 Anabarilius grahami | reverse complement strand
TCTTGAGCTCCAAATGAGCATAGAATGATTTATAAAGGATCACATGACACTGACGACTGGAGTAATGACTGCTGAAAATTCAGCTTTTCCATCACATGAATAAATAATAGTTTCAAATATAATTCGAAAATGAAAATTAACATTAAAGTAGAAAACAGTTATTTTAAATTGTAATAATATTTCACAATATAACTTTTTTTTCTTTTCTTTTTTTTACTGTTTTTGATCAAATAAATGCAACTTCTGTGAGCAGTATTTTTTCCCCCCAAAAAACAATAAAAAGAATCTTACCTACCCAACTGCTGTACAGTTGTTTAAATGAGTTTTAAGATCCTAAACAGCATGTAAAAAAAACAAAAAAACTGTGATTGATAATTTTTCATGTCTCTTGTTCAGAATTAGCTGGAAACTAGACTCAATTTTATGCCGATAGTCAAAAGTCTGGCTCTGCAAGACTATGCATCTGTCTTAATTAAGTTGACTGCTTTCATTGTTAGAGGTTGACTGTTATAAGAGAGATAAAATTATTCTGCTCTTATTCAGTAGAGCACATGATTGTGTCCGATAAGCATATTAATCCAGAGAATAGCAAGAATTGTTGCATTCTTAAATGTAATCTTGGAGACAGTGATATTTATGATCATGTTTTTGCACATGTTTTTACCATGTTTAGTGGAGAAATCACTCAAACATTGTGAAATGTTTTCTAAGATGTATGTGTGGTTCTCAGGGCCTCCAGTGGAAGCTTCCTGGAATGATTTGCTGCTGTGGTGGAGGGTTGGAGAGGCGGGGGTGACTTGCTTTCTGGGTCATGATTCAGAAGTTAAACTCAGGAGAGATCTGCACTGTGAGGGAAAATATTTTAGGCTTATGGAAAATGATCATATTTACAATTCACATTTTTCTAAAAGACTTTTACAATTGTATTAATTTTGAGGCATCTCTTGTGCTTGCTACATTTTTTTACCAAACAAGGCCGTTGCTAGGAGTGAGCCTAGTGGGTGACATAATGTGCCCCCTCCCCAAAATGACTTGTCAAGTGTAACGAGAAAATTAATAGAACAAAAAAAAAAATTATCTAGAGATTTCACTCGAATTAACTACAATATGTTCCTCCTGGAGTTATTATAGTAATTATCAGTGTAATGTGAATAGGCTTAGTATGCAGTCATAAACAAAAACAAATAATTAATGTGGCATGTTATATTGTATGGGATGTGAACATTGTAGTTGCTCTTTAATTTTAAAAAGTTTCTTTTGAATGGTATGGTCAGGAAATGTGTTTTTAAAGAAAAATCGTGAAGGTACAGAACATATGAAAATATATTTTTTAAAGGGATAATTCACTCAAATTTGTTCGGACCTCTCTGACTTAAAAAAATATTTTCTTGTGAACATAAGCTCAAGACACTTTCAGGTTTTATTCTACGAAAGAAAATACATCAGTATTAGCCCACTCGTGATTTTTTTAAAGTTGTTATGTGTCTTGAAAAATGCGGTTGCTAACAAGTGGCTAAATGGGGCTACACAGGCTGTTGGGGACATTACACGTCATCACGTTGAAAAGGTAAGCTCAGTCCGCTTTTACAGCCTCATTATGCTCATAATTGTGCTCTTATAAACTAGTCTAACTTCAGCCTTCTGGGAAAATGTTTTTAGATAAAGACTGAAAGAGTTGTTGGAAGCTTAGTGATGGTGACGTTGAAGTCAAGCGACCTTGGTGTAGTTCGTTTATAGCCTACCTTTATCTTTTTACTTCTTCTGACTGCATTTAGGCATCAAAATTCATAGAAATTGTGTTGACATATGAAAATTATCTTAATGGACAAAACGTGTAAGTATCATAAAACTTTGTTGATCACAGAGCTTGTTTTTTGCGATAATCCAAAAGCCTATGGACAAATCCAATTTTTTGTCGAGGGAACCAGGGTGATGCCAACTGCCGGTTGGCCTACAAAGTGACGTCATACCTGTGCCACTTTATTGATAAAAGACAATGGACAATGGGCTTTTTAGCCTTCAAAATTTCGCTAATGTGACCATACCTTAAGGCAGTGGTTCCCAACTCCGGTCCTGGGGAACCACCACTCTGCACATTTTATATGTCTCCTTTATCTGACACTATTTCCTAACGAGCTGATGATCTGAATCAGGTGTGTTAAATAAAGAAGACAAACAAAATGTCCAGAGGAGTGGGTCCCCAGGACCGGAGTTGAGAACCACTGCCTTAAGGCATGTAAAGCAGCATAGTTTTTAAGCTAATTGACCAAGCAAGTTTAAGAAGTCAGAAGTCTGAACACAAGCATCCAAAACTCGTCATATGTCTCAAAAAATGTGGTCTTTTCCGCAGGGTTAACAACATAGTGTCCAAAGCTACTCGCTCTCAGGAAGCCCCATGCACAGTTCTTAGAAAATGTGGGAAAAACAGACCGAAACTAGCCATGAATTACTTGCACAATTGTGTTTTTCTCCTTAATGATTCAGGAGGGGGATTAGAGAAACCAGTCGGTCCTTTACCCAATTATAGACCTGGCCTCTCCTGTACACTGTGATCCGTCTTTTGGAAATCATCCAGCGGCTTGCGTTCACTCTCTTTGATGAAGATGAAAAAAGAAGGAAGCAGCAGGAGACAATGGGCTGTATCCTGTTATTTTAGTATCCTAATGAAAATGCCACTAAATATCCCTTTTAATGTCAGATAAGAGGCAAAGATTGGAATTTAAATAACTGAATTACACTCCTCATTTATAGTCCACTTCATGATTTGTGTCTCTCTCTAGTACACCTGAAGCACAATAGCTCTGATTAACACTGCCTCTACATGCAGTCAGTCACAGCCCCATTTTCATAGCAGCGAGGGGGAAATGGAATATTTTTACCTTGTTCACCTGTAGTTCATACTTGGAATGAAAGGGGCTCATCGAGGCATTAGTTTCAGAAATTGGAATGATAATGAATAATCCTATGGGCTGTCATGAAGCCCCATTAGTTAAAGCAAAGGCTTCTAAAGCAGCCTGTCTTCCCAGAATCTATTTTTATTAGGAGTTTTTTGAAGTATTCAGCCTCAGACACGGCAAACAGATAGGACATGTCTATCTCTGTGAAGTGAGTTTGAGCAGGAAAGGGAGGGGAGTCTTAAAAGATTCACTGAGATGATGGGATCTGAGGGCATTTCTTTTGTTCTTGAAGTGTGGCATACACAAGCAGATCTTTTATGCTTTGAGACAATGAATGCAATGCAACTGACTGCATTCAAGAGCAGACATTATTTTGGAAATGGAAGAGTTTTTATTTGTGTTACAATCATAAACTCCTCCATTTTACTAAAAACTAAATTTAACCAAAGTGGTTCATTGGAAACAAAGTTAATTTCATTTCAGTAGTACTGCAAATACGTTTAAGCTGCTTGTTGCTTTATTTGAAAAGCAATAGCTGTGCAAATGTTAGGGCAGCCGCAGTGATAATAAAAATTAGAAAGTATGGTAACACTTTAGTTTAGGGTCGAGTTCTCGCTATTAACTAGTTGCTTATAAGCATGAATATTACTTGGATACTGGCTGTTTATTAGTACTCATAAAGCACATATTAATGCCTTATTCTGCATGACCATATTCTACATCCCTTAATCCTACCCAATACCTAAACTTAACAACTACCCTACTAACTATTAATAAGCAGTAATTAGGAGTTTATTGTGGCAAAAGTCGAAAATATGAAAATATGAAAACATAAATCAATTATTTTTTTAATTCACTGGATTAAGGCAGTCAGTTTTCTCAAATGAAATTAGTTATCTCGTTGGGTTTTACAATTGACTTCTTACCACCTGTGCAATATTAAATGTGTTGTATTGATTCAGATATTTTCCTGAACTATTTATAAAATCAAATTGTGATACATTTTTTAAGTTTTATGAAAATGTCTTGGTTGTGCAACTCGCCGCCATGATGCTAGTTGTTGTGGGTGATTGCGTGAGGTTGTTAAAGTGTTCTGAGAGTTTTTTTTGTGATGTGTTGTCATGCAGCTGCTAGGGTGTTTTGAGTTGTTGCTAGGTGGTTGATTACTAGTTCAAGACAAATTAGCCTCCCTCAAATTTCTCTGACATTCTGCTTGTAGATGTGGCTCAGGTTCTTCCATTAAATTTAAGTTTATGGATTTTTTTCACCTGTTTTATCACCCACCAGGCAAATATAATGAGTCTGATCACTTAGGAAAGTAATAGCACACCTCTTTGCACTAATTGGGGTATCCTTCATGCCTGTGTACCTCAAACATGCATTGGTTTAATGCTTTGAGGTTTAGAATAAACAAAGCAAACACCACTAATTATTCTGTAAAATAATACAAATGAAATGCCATCCACCACATCTTGTAACCACATCATTTCTAACTAATTTTCATTTTAACAGTTCTAATTTCTTTCTGTGTTGGAGGGTAAAAGATTGGGTTTATTTTTAACAAGTTAAAAAGGTACAATTGGCTTGTACTATGCAGGAAACAGCTTTTGCTTCAGTGAAGGCAGCTGGCAGAAAAGATGTCTTAACCTTAGTTTATTTTAATATAGACAGTTATACAAGATCATAGTTCTCAGCTTCCAGATCTTGATTTAAATGTCACAATGGCTCTTTAGCTTTTCATGAATGCCTACAGAGAGGAATATACCTTAATTAGCACAATCTTTACAGCATGTTCAACTCCCAGGGTGTAGTCAGAGGTCATGAAGGTTAGTCATATCATGTATGGTGTGAACTACCTGGATTTAGAAACTGTTATTTGAGTTATGCTTGTTAAATCAGTCAGAGGTCTTGTGTGTTGAATTGGAAGTAGATTTTCAACTGATTTTCTAACAAGTCATTTTACAATGGAAAACAAGATACAGCCGAATAAAAAAGTAAAAAAAGTAAAAATCAGACTACTTGATAAAAATCATAAAAATACACCCCTTGAAGACTACTGTAGGTCAGAACATTGTAAACAAGCTCAACTGCATTTTGTTTTTCTTTTTTTCCAGTGGCCCTCATGATTAATCTATAATTTATGTATCAGTATTTGTGTATACTAGATATATAGGCCTGAAATAGATTTTATTCATCAGAATTAGCAATGTGGATTATGAAAAGTGGGCATTACATATCAGAATTCAGCCAGACCAAATGTGAGTTGGTAACACTTTATTTTAGGGTCTTTTAACTAGTTGCTTATTAGCATGCATATTAATATTGGCTGTTTTTTAGTACTTATTAAGCACATATTAATGCCTTATTCTGCATGACCTTATTCTACATTCTTAATCCTACCCAATACCTAAATTTAACTAACTTACTAACTATTAATAAGCAGTAAATAGGGAGTTTATTGAGGGAAAAGTCATAGTTAATAGTTTATATGTGTTCCCTAAACTAAAGTGTTACCGGCAAGTTTGCTAAAACACTGGCTACATAACTATTGTCTTATTACTATTAAAAGAAAAGTTCTTTCAGAAGAAAAACAAGTTACTACATTTATCTGATGACATTTTTTTTTTTTATTTATTGAAAAAAACATGCACCAATGAATCGTTCAGTTCAAATAAAAAATGTGTACTTAATATGACAAGCTCAGAGAATAAGATGATCTGACTCAGTGACTCAAGATAATAATTGGAATCAGAATAAAAAAATAAATAAAAAAATCAGGATTCAGATAAAAAATATAAACCTGAAATAGTCAACACAAAATTCACTGTAAGCTAAAAAAGGCATTAGTCTTTGATTGTTAATGAAGGAAAATATTATTGGTTATTCTAGCAAGCTTATCCAATATCTGCTCTGTTATTCTATTTTGAGTCTGTTACAATTATCAGCCGCTTTTCATTTCCTGGTACAAAGCCCAGTCATGCTTCAGGACTTTAGTAACAAGAAATCATGTTGTGAAACCCTACACCAATTAAAATGGAATTCAACGGATGCCTTTTTTCCTCCTAATTAAACTGAACTGTAGTAAATTATTGTGATGTACTTTCCACCCAAGTTACGGGTGCAGCCGCCATTAAGACTGATCTTATTCCTTGTTAAATTAATTTTCCTTTGTTGTCAGCTGTAAAATATGCCATAAATGACAAGCCTTGCATGATATGCAGCCTCCAAAGAATTATCGATTCTCAAAGAGCTGTTCATATTTCTTTTGGCGTCGCTGAGTGAAATGACAGATAATTAAGATGCTCCTAACAAACTGACAACTTCACTAATTTGTCATTTTTTCCAGCAAAATTACATAAAACCCCCCAAGGACCATAGCATAATGACAATTATGTCTTTGATGGACTACAGTAGTCGGTTGGGTTGCCAGACGTATATGTAGGGTTTGTAAATGACAGCTGCTAAACACAGATAAAGATTCCTAATGTTCTTCATGGATGAATTAACCACATAGCTGGGTGGTTCTTCACAAATTACTTGCTTGCTATTAAAAAACCTTCACTATTAATTATTCCACCCATATGTTTTCATGCCACCTCTCTCTTTCTTTTGCATTCTTTCATTTGGCTGAGCAGAAGAGACCTGTCCAGACTCCATAAATCCTCTGACAATGTACCCATCTGACTATTTTGATTTAACTTCCTCGTAAAATATTACTCTGCCTGGGAGAGCCGTTGTTCACCTAAAGTGTTTTAGCCCCACTTCACTGAGATTTCGACAGCTTTCCAGATGTCAGTGGTTAGTGGTGAACCTCAAACTGTCTATGAAGAACTATGCCTGTAAGTGCATGGGAAACAAGGACAAAAGTTACACTGAAAAGATGAAGTATATATGTTTTGCTCAAAAATAAACGTTCCAACAGAGGTTTTTTTTTTACAGTTATGCCACAAAAAAGAAACAAACAAACAAAAAACATCCTGGGTTCCTCAAAGAACCTTTCAATTAACAGTTCTTAAAAGAACCATGTTTACACCTGGTATTAAAATGCGTTTTGGTCGATTGGATCACAAGTGGACGACGGTAAATACAGGTGTAAACGTGGTCTAAAACGTTTTGAGTTGTCCGATTTCGACCACTTCCAGAGGTAGTCGAAAACGCATTTGATCGGATAGCTTTTGTAGTGTGAACGCTCATGTGATCGAATGCGTTTGAACAGCCACAAAAGACCACCTACACTCTGCCTACTGACATAAGTATTATGGGAAGCGCGCTAGCCAGATGGGATTTAAACTTTGTTGGCTGAAGACCCAAGTTTGGTTTGAAGATGAATTACAATTAATGTTCTCTCACCATTCGTGATTTCTAACACTCACTGCGTTCGGCGTGGTCTTGCGGCTGTCAGAGCAAAAACTAAAGCTGCTGCTCTCCGTGTGTTTTTCCATCCTCTTCGGTGTGTTCATATGTAAATTGCGTGAGCTTATTTTGTCCATTCGATCGAAAGATCTGGAAAAGCCCATATATTTACCCTCCCCTCAAAGAAATCAAGACAGAAGTGGTCAAAAGTGGACAAAGTGGATTAAAATACCAGGTGTAAATGGGAATATGTCTCCCTCATCTACTTGTGATCCGATCGACCAAAACACAGCTTAATACCAGGTGTAAACCAGGCCGTAGTGAGAAGAATTTTTTTTTTATCTAAAGAACCATTTTCCACTATAAAGAACCTTTTATCCAATAGAAAGGTTCCATTCTTCATGGAACCATAGATGCCAATAAAGAGCAAATCTATAACATAATCTGTATGTTATGTTTTTTTTTTGTTTTTTTGTTTTTTTTTAAGGAACCATTATGCAGCTCTTTGTCACACAATGGCCGTTAATATTGGTCATGTCTGTCAATCTCTGAAAAGAAAATGCCATAAATGTAGTCTATTGTACTCTATTCTGTCTTCTGAAGTCACACAATAGCTTTTTGTGGGGAATAGACCAAGTAATTTAAGTCATTATTCTCTGAAAATTGATTCAGAAAAATACCCATTGATGCCAAAACGTTATTGGTTCTCATGTGTGCCACAACCAAATGTGACACGCCGGTTTGAATATGTGGAATGGAAAAACAATCAGTAAATTATCAGTAAATAATGACCTAAATGTCAGACTTTTCATGCAAAGTTACTCTATAGCTTTAGAAGACTTGAAGTGTGGACCAATTTATGGTGCTTCAATAGTGATTGTTGTGCTTTTCATCTTCAGAAAATTCTTCAGAGATGTTCCTTTGTTTTGCACACCACAGAAAAAACAGCAGCATACGGGTTTGGTATGACATGGGTGAATAAAAAATGACAGATTTTTGAGGGGTGAACTTTTTCTTTTAAAAGAAATAACAATAAACCCAGTTTGACTGAAATTTGGAAATGTATTTATCACAGATTATGTTAATATAGTGTTTGAAGACTGTTGGCATCATTTTCATTATCGGAATGAAATTAAATCAGCTCTGAGTATTGCTCTCATTTTGGGGCTCTTTGACTGTTTGAGTTGCTGTTTTACCCAGAAGATTGGCAGCATTGCTTGACGAGAAATATCAGGAAATGCAATATTTTTTAGTTTGTCCAATGTCTGTCACACAATGCGGTGTCTCAGAGTAATCCTGTTACAGTTTTCATTTTGAAGATTGCTCTGTGTGCGTGTGAATACAATCACTGGCAAACCACAGGAAGGGTGTGTGTGTGTGTGTGTGTGTGTGAGAAGTCTGTGCTTGTGAATGTATACTTGGCTTAGAGCTGCAGATCAATTCACTGTTCCTCAGCAGGGACCAGGAGGGGACAAGAAGAAAGCCAGGGAGTGAAAGACCAATAAAAGACTTGTGGGCTTCTGAAGGAAGAAATGAAAGGAGCCATAGCATCCTTAGAAGGTGGAGGTTCTCAAAGAGCCTTGCACTCTCAGACAGCGGTTTCTTAGCAATGAAGGAAGCAGAGAGGAGGGTCAGAAAAGAAGGCACCGCAACCATATCTACTGATTCATATAGAGAAGCCTGCTCACAAAGACTCTTGCTGCTTGCTTGCCACCATGCTTTCAAAGAGCCAGAGTAATTAGCCTCAAGTTTGGTTATAATTAGCAAATCACCTATGTAAAGTTGCCGGAGCAACAAAATAGGATCCTTTTTGCCTCAAGTGCCTGCTTTTTATAGCAAATACTTTATATCATATTATAAACACATCAGTTGAATATGTTGATGCAGTTGGTAGCATTTTTGGGTTAGTTCGCTTAACTAGCAAAATTTTTTGATCAACCAGCTGATGAACAGCATGTTTATGCTGGTCCACCTGCTAGAACAGCATCTAACCCGCATAAACCAACATAATCATTCAGCAGGACTGGCCAGCACATTTGCACATCTTGATTAATTATTTGGACAGTGTTTGTCTTTCATCATATTTTCAGTACACTGCACATCATCATACTTTGATGTGTAGAATGAGTAAGTGGTTTGCAGACTTTTGGGAAAGGCAGATTAAATGGTTTCCACTCAGCAGGAACACTATAATCCCCTTGCCTTCAGCATTTCTCATGCTCCCAGTTCATACAAAATGATGAATATCTAAACCTTCCAAAGTGATCTATTGGTTCTTTATGGCAGTGATTTTGCTTCAGATTTTACACCAGACATCCAGTGGTGGCTTAACCAAAATTATATATTGTACTTTGTGAATATATTTGTACATTTATTGCACAAGCTGTATTGCACAAAATATCCTTAAATTCAAACATTTTAATGTAAATCTTTTTTTTTTTAAGTTTGGGGTCTTTTNTTTTTTTTTTTTTTTTTTTTTGTCTCTTTATGCTCACCAAGGCTTAATTCATTAAAAATACAGTAAAAACAGTATTATTGTGAAATATTATTACAATATTACTGAACATATTTTTATATATCATTTATTCTTGTGATGGCAAAGCTGAATGTTCAGCAGCCATTACTTCAGTCTTCAGTGTCACATGATCCTTCTGAAACCATTATTTTGCTTCACTAACATGTATAGGGTTAGTTCAATTTTATCATTTGCATGTAGCATTGTTTTTTTTGTTTTTGTTTTTCCTTTGCTGGCCCATTTTTGTGTCAGGATCCACCCATTGAGAAACACTGCTTTATGGCATGTGGTGACATGTTGTAGGCTTTCCTTTTGTGTTAGACTGTACTAAAACCTTTTATTAACGTCACTTTATCTTAATGTAATTCAGAAATTGCCACTATACAACAATAGATTTTCACTTTTACCATTCACCAACAAATGAAAAGCTCACTTTGGTGGCACTGCCTTCTCGTCTGCCATCTGCGGGGAGGTTTTATTAAAGTCGATGGTGATGACTAATGAAAGCTCTTAGACTAAATTAAATAAGCAGACTTGAGAGGCTGGAGTTTGGAGCCTCTCCCCACCCACAGCCGCATGCTTATCTTTAATCAATGTGGCCTGACAAAGAACCTAGCAAATACATGCATCCATGCTTTATCGCAATGTCATCTTGTTATACATCAAATTGCTCAATTTGTAGATCATGGCACAATCAACGATAGGTTTGTGGGTTTGATTCCCTGTGAACTGCACATAAAATGCTGCTGTCAATGAGACTGAATGTTAGCTTTCACTTTTGATTCATTGCTATGAAAAATATTTGAATTTGTCTTCTGTTAGCATTTGACTTTAAGGAGTTTTTTTTCCCAGCTGTGATGTCTCAGTAGTAATGGTATTAGAAGTATCAACAAGCAGCTGTGATAGAGACAGGAACAAGTCTTGTGTGACTATTTGTAGCTTTGCCCATTAGCCTCCCGTCAGCTAATTACTGAGCCATGTTTCGATCATTCTTTTCCCGCAGTGAGATCTTGAACTCAATTTCTTGCTGCTTTTTTTGCTAGATATTTGAACCTCTCCTATAGAGTCATTGTTTTTAGTCTGAGAAACCTTGTCATACAAAAAAACATCCTGTCCAGTAGCAGCGAAGATCCACCCAGGCTTTCATAGCGGTTTATAACAGAACTGTGAAGCGTGTATGTGTTATTATAGAAATCAGGGTAAGCTTGCACCGTTTACTTCCTCACAATTTTTCATCTGCACTAGTGATCCATTACCTCCTCTAGCTCTCTACGGTAAGTGGCCATTTATAATTGAATTAACTGATTCTTCTCACTTCCACACCATTTTCGTACACTATAAAAAAAGTCATTTACAGTTTTAATATTTTGTTTCACTGCCGTTAATGATCAGTCTGTTCAAAAATAGCAGATGTTCTTAATCTGTGCTTTTCACAGATTAAAAGGTCCGTTTACACCTGATACTACTAACATCCATCTCAGAGGATCCATTCCAAGTGGACAGCACTACATAACAAGTGTAAACAGGATTCAACGATCAGGTACATACAAAAGCCCTAAAGGCCATGCATTTTTTTTGTTTTGTTTTGTTGTTCTCATGATCGCAATTTAAGTTTTCTCATGATATTAACATTTTTTAAAAATCTTGTAATCTCTATTTCACTCACAATTTCTCTGGTGAACTATTTAGATTGCGTCTGTCAAACATCATTCTCTAAGCATGTGTAGTAGTGGTTCTGGGACCTCCGCAAACTGTCAAGGGGGCACAGGATGACTTAAAATTATTTACATTTATTATTATTATAACTAATATATATAATATAATATAAGTAGGCAATAAGGTGCGAGAGGCTATGCTGTATTATAAATACGTCACGGCTGAAGAGCGTTGTTAGGCACGACGTGAAGTGGAGTGGCTGCAACCCCTTCAGCCGTGACTTATTCACTATACAGCACTAGCCTCTCGTGAAGTAAACTTTCACTAAAACTTTCCTTCCGCCGGAAAAAATAGTCCCTGACCGTGAACAGCAACAGAAGTTACATTATTACGCCATTAGATGGACTGTTTTTGTGAGTGTGTCAGTCAGTAGCGAAGACTTTTACATTGAAAAGACTGAATTGTTGTGAACACGGAACAAGACTCAACTGACAAATGCTTTGACTAGCGCTGTCAGTCACAGGAAAACCCCTTAACTGTTAAAAGGACAAGATTATACATCAGACATTTAAACATGTTTTTTATTGTGAACATAGGACTGACCTGAAGGAAAATGCTAAATCTAAATGCAGGTTATAAACTCGATCTCTTTCTCACAATACTCTTCTACATAATACAGTAAGCTTCAATGAACAATATCAATTGAGAACATATAGTTTTACATTGCGAAGAGTGGTTGCTAAGGGTGTAGTGATGCACAGAACCCGTTGGGTGAAGCGGTCATAGCCGTGTTTTTATTGTGAATAAAACACATCTATTGACCAATCAGAATCAAGGAACTAACTGTTTTATAATATAATATAATATAATATAATATAATATAATATAATATAATATAATATAATATAATA
>RJVU01016332.1:165263-181590 GCA_003731715.1 Anabarilius grahami | reverse complement strand
CATGGCATCATTTATAAATTAAAACAATGCTAAAAATGCATAAAATCAAGAAATCATATTTTTTTTTTTTTCCCTCAATAATTATTGTTTCTGTTTGTTTCGCAATTTCTGTTTATAATAAAAGATTGAAAACAAGCAGCTTTGTCATAATTATTGTTGAAACAATGTACTAAATATATTACCTTAAATGGGGGGACGGGCCCCTTTGAAAATTGTGTTGGACAATAGGGGGCCTTAGAATCAAAAAAATGTTGTGGTCCACTGTAGATGTACCAGTTGAGATTAAGTTGAGATCTTGAGAAAACAATATTTATGTCAAGAAAATGAAGTTTACATCTCAAGAAGAAATCTTTGGTTATTTTGAGAATTGATAAAAGAATTAATGTACAAATCTCAAGAACACAACTTCTGCTAAATCGTCACAAAAAAACAAGAAAATGGTCTCTTGGGGCTTACATATGTATGGCCACATTGTATTTGTAATGTAAAAACTATTGTGTCCTGATGCAACTCGGACAACACCAAAGTCACGTAACGTAAGGTAACCATTGTTTCAAAACAATCGATTTAAACTTTTTCAGCTACGTGCAGCTTTAAATGAATATTCCGTGAAAAAAAAAAAACACCAAAAAAACCTACAAAAACATTTTAATCTGTGGTTCTTAATAAAGCTTACAATTAAGTTGTATTTAACTTTGAAATTTCTGAAAATAATTTCCTTTGCTTGATGAAATCTGATTGCAAATGGTCAGTGGAGACTCGTTTGAGACTGTAAGAGGCAGTCTGCCTCAACAGACCATTTGTGATAAGATCTCAAGAACCTGATGATAAAATCAATTTACACATCAACATATTTCTAGGATTAGATTTTAGTCAATAGTTGAATGCGACTGTGTGTCCATTGTCGTCTTCAAGTCCGAAGTGACAACTCTTGGAAAGCCTTCAGGCAATAAATGGCCATCCTGCCACTTGAGCCGGAGGAGATTCACCCATTCGCACACACACACAGACTCAAGTACTGCCATATAATGTCTTAGAAACGTGCACAGGATATATAAGTGCCATAAGTTACTCTCTCTAGGGATGACCTTCATGGATATACTTTTGAAAATGTATTTACTGGTGCCTCAAGCTATTTATACCAAAAACTTCAATGGTGCAGCTTCCAAATTCCTGTGAGGATTGATTGCAAGAGCATTGTGGTGGCTTTGGTCCACATTACAAGATGTTTCTAAGTTTTGTTTGTTTGCTGCGACCGATTTATTGATAGCGAAAGGTGTTGTATGAGCATGTGTGTGTGTTTGTGTTGGAGTGATTTAGACAGGGTTCCTGATTGAATCCACTCTGCCCCTTCGTTTTCTGGTGACCCCGGGCTGACAGAAGGGGTTCTAATTCCCCCGCGGACGCGAATGCCCCGGTCCACCTCCAGCTGATGGGATCAGGACTGCGGTGGTGTCTTATTAATAACACACAGAACCTGGAGCTTCAGGGTGACCGCCCAGTCCTTTATTGCTTCTCACCTTCAGTGCCCGCAGATAATTAGCTATAAACAATCAGATAAGTTACGAGACACGTGTGCATGTTACACGAAGCAGAACGTTGACAGAAACAAGAATGCAATTGTATCCGACAAGGAGGACATGATTGTTTTTCAAAATGCACATTTAGAGAGAATGAGTTTGCTTGCATTTAAATGAAGATCCAGGCTGATTTAAGCTGGTTTGGTGCTAGTCATGCACAGTTGAACTTTAAAGGTGCAGTAAGCGATTTCTGAGAATCAATGACTACGTTTTCATGGACAGCAGTAATCTAATTATTGACCTTATTCTGAATGGCAATATTATAATCAAGGTGTTTACATGAGTTGCTTGTAGAATATTCCTTTCATGTTCCCATTTTACATGTTATCGAACATAGATCGATTAATGGCAAACATCATTACGTCCCCTGTGGCACGCCGTCCGATGTTCTCTACAGAATTTCACATATCATCACACAGTTCGTCTTCGTTATGGTACCATATACAGTTTTGGGTGTTTCATTTTTAATTTTACGAAAGCTTCAAGTGCAGTTAATTATTTGACATGCTTTATGTGCAAATAGATACGGAACCCCGCATATGACATCCAAGAAAAAAAATAAATAAATTGTGCGCACGATTTACTAATTCGGAATGCTCAACCTGTATTAATTCGATTTGTGTTTACTTCGAGTATGACTTTAGCCGGATTAAGGTAATCAAAAATTGCTGTTTACATGGTAGTTTCTTAATCAGAGTATTGTCTTAATCGTGTTAATATCGGAATATTGTTGTCCATGTAAACGTAACTGATTGACTACGTTTACATGTGCACCAATAATGTGATTATTCCTCATAATCAGAGTAAGGTCTTAATCGCAGTAAGATGTTTACATGACACGAGCAGAACTCTCCAGTTTACATTAAATTTTCATTAGGCCTACTCTGATTATTTGCTAATAAGTGGTTATACCACACGTGTGGTATGCACGTAACTGGCCATTGTTTTAATCTACTCACATCAAATTCAAAATACATTTTTATGGACGTACTGGATATTATTTGGTGCCATGGTGAACATCACAATGCTGGGTTTGCCTATGCTGCCGTCGCATTCTTTGCGCTGTATGGATGAAGATACGGAGCAGAGACTGCGCAGTGAGTTGACAGTTTATTGATTTGGTGAAGAGAAAACTTCAGAATCATGTCATGGAGTTCAATCATGAGGTTGTTTGAATAACACACAGCATCCGTGTATGTCCGAGCACACACGCACTTTGGTCAGAGCGGGAATAATGCGATTAAGGTGTTTACATGCCTGTATATTGCGATTTAAAATTGGCGTACACAACCTAGTTTAATTCGATTATGCTTACTACGATTATGAGCTTAATCGCATTACTTTAATCGAAGTATTGCGTTTACATGAGGTAGTTTAATCTCAATATTGCCCAAATCCCATTATAATCGCATTATGAGGGTTTATGTAAATGCACTGAATGATTGTTGAACACTATTGATATTTGAAATCAACCCAATCAAACACACCCCTCCCTTCATTGTTCCGCCCCCAAAATGCAAGAACACGCAATGCAAAAATGGATGGTTTTTTATCATAGCAGAAGCAAAGCAAAATAAAACTTCATGAAAAATTAATCGAAGATGACGAACGAATGACAAAAACAAAAAATTGTTTCCAGCACTGGAAAGCTTTTCTAGTATTAACACGGGCCCTTGCCTGATCATAACCCTTTTTTTTCTTCAGTGATATTCCTCTGACATTTTCTCTTTTGTAATGTCTTTCAGCCATCTCTCTTTCACCAGTCTTTCTTCAAATTTCACCCTTGCTCAATCTCTCCTCCCCCATCATGAGTGTATACGCCCCTACTGCTGATTGGCCACAAATTTGTTGTGGCACTCGGTCCGATCCACATTCACCAGCTTTTTTCAGAAATTTAACTTTTGTTAGTGTGTAATGTTGCTGCTTGAGCATAAACAGTACCTGCAAAGTTACAGCGCTGAAAGTTCAATGCACACAGAGATATTGTCTTTTAAAGTTAAGGCAGTTTAATGCCTACAAAAACGACCGGTTTGGACTACAACGAGCTTCTTCCCGGGTTGGTGACATCATAAACCCTACAAAACACGCCCCTGGAACACGCAACAAAGTGGGCGAGGCCATTTGGCACAGCATGTGGAAGCGGAAGAGTTGTGTACACCGGACGCGAGCGACGCGTCAAAAGATAATAGAACCCATTATAAACCCATTATAACCCATTATAAACACTTTGACACAAATAAAAAAATGAAATACCATTCATAAACGTCCTTTAAAAGCCGCGATTGCAGAGGTTCTGCTTGACCTCCTTCATCTGGGTCTAATTCGGGCTCAATTTGATACAGCAATATAGACGCCATTATTTACATTTACACTGAAGCACGTAATAATGAATGGTAAGGGGCGTGGCGTTTCCGGACGCTTCAGCGAATCACGATACACTGGGCCAGCTACCAACCTGCTAACCAATCTGAGCACATTACGTATTTCGGAGGGAGTGGCTTCATAGAAGCAGGAAGTCAAACGAGCCGTTCATATGACAGTGGAAACAGAGGTGTAGAATAAAGGTAAAATATATGAAAAATACAGCGTTTTCAAAAAAACGAAGCATTAAGACATGTTAAACTGTGCCCCAAAAACACAATCAAGCCTAGAAAAAAAACACTGAGCCACCCCTTTAATGCTACCAGCATTTTTCTGGTGGAACTGGTTGGCTAAGCACATCTTTTTGAAAGGTATGGTTGCACCAGTCCCTTGTGAAATATTTCTTTAGTTGTGATGTAAATTTAACACCAGGGACATAGTAACACCTAGTTAGTTTGTAGCTAGATGTTATTAATTTAGTTGTTACTTTTGCTTTTAAAGCAAAGCTTAGGCCATTAGCTCTCCGTAAAAAAATTATGTGAGGTTGAATATTATGACCTTTATTTGATCCAATTAGAAGCCTCTGACTTTGTAAACAGACATGCATTTCAGTTTTATCTTGTGGCTGATATTTTTAACCAGTAATACATTATATGCCCACAGAATTACAATACACAAGTAATCATGAAATAATATAATTAGTATATTTAAATATGTATATAAGGAACTGTGTGTGTATAATGGTGTTCAAATATGTAGTAGTGCATATATTTGTAACTTAGTTCCCATTTATGCTACAACAAGACTTTGAATAGTGCTGTGTATATTTTTGTATCTTTGTTGCAAATGTATTTGTGAGGTCTGTTATGTCTTGATGTTTGACTGTTCTCTACTTTAATGGATATTATATCAATGCTCAGTTTGCTAGATCTCTTTTAAAGTCACTTGCAATCAATTTAATTATCAGCTAAATTTTCCAGGGTCACTGTCAGGGTTTGTTTAGTTTCTAACAAGTTATATGCGTTGTTATTGAGTTAAATTGAGTAAATTGTCAACACTGATGCTGTAGAAATGGGCTCAGTTTCTCCAGAATGCCACTTCACGGTAACAGGCTCATGTGGTAATGGGTCTTGTTACTTCAAATGAACTTATACAAGTTACAACAACCAAAGGCATGAAAGGGTCAGAGAGATTGTGTGAAATTTATGGCCCTTTCAACAGAGCGGCAGCGTAGGATAAACATTCTTCTTTAATCAGGGTTTATAACAGACCACTAAAAGCTTTAGTCTCTTTATCTTTTAGCTACGTTTTGTCCTCTAAGCTGTGAGATGGTCTCATCTCACTCTCTGTGCCGCAGCCATCAGTTTCTGACCTCTTGACCCAAGTCACTTTGCTAAGGAGTTGCACTTTATTAATAGATACGCCGGTGTGAAGCAGAGGATGGCACTTTTGTGCAAGCACATCAGAAGTCCCAACCCTGGCTTTTATGCTGACGCACATCCCTGTCCATCATTTCATTGTCTCTGGAAAAAGTTGCAGCTGTTTCTCTGCCCCCCTGAACTCTGTCTGTGGAGGTCACAGACCTACTGCACTATTATCATTTTGTAATTTACAACACCTTTCCAATATTCACTATTGTGGCTCACTTCATGCTCTTAAATAGATTGTTCACCCAAAAATGTTAATTCTGTCATATTTTGCTCGCATGTATTTCCTAACCTGTATAACTTTCTTCTAGAAACACAAAAGGAGAGGTTTAGAAGAATATAGTAGATTGTTATTTTCCATGAAATTACAAAGAATGGAGAAAAGGAGCTTTTAAGCTTAAAAAAGAATTTTAAAAAAACATTAAAATAGTTTTGTTTAGTGACTAACGACAGATTTCAGGTTATTCCTCCTTCAAATTTATTGTGTGACTTCAGACAACTTTGGAATGTAATGATTAAGTATAGACTTTTATGTTGCTTTTGTCATTCACTTTTATTATATTGCCTAGGATACGCTTAAAAATTCACCTCTTGAAGAAAAGTTATTTGGGAGTAAATTACTTTTAAATGAATTTTGAATGATTTTTTGAGTCAACTGTTCCTTTAAAATAGGTGAAAATTACAGCAATATCTTTTTAGATTCCTGCAGGCGTTTAATGCATTATGTAAATGATTTTTTGAACGACTTCCAGTACACTCAGGGGAATACAGTCACACAATTTTACGGCTAATTTTTGTGGTGGAATGGAAAGGCCGCCCCCTCATCCCACCCGGTGAGTTAATGTCTCAGTGTACATATAAGAAGGGACTATGTTTCCTTGCATCACTGATTCTGTCCTTTTTCCTCATTATTTCATTTCTTTTATTACAGTTTTAGAAATACTCGCTGTCGGAGTTGTGGCATGGTGCCTAGCACATGAGCTGGCTCTGGCTGTTTACTGATCCTATTCCCCAATCTCTTGTCTAATAGCATAATAGTGCCAGCAAGACATCAAGATGACATCATAGTCAAAGGTCATTTCTTAATCAGTATATTGTTGCGTTTTCCATTTAAATTAAAGGCGCAATATGTAAGTTTTTTTTGATGAATATATCCAAAAACCACTAGAACAGTGTGATATATTTTACTGACTTTTACATTATCCCAGAAGTTTCCAAGAATGTTTAAATCCAGAGAAATAAGCAATTATAATCAGTACACGGAATGTGTTCATGCGTCTCCTATCAATGACATCATACCCGCATTACCCTCGAGTCATGTGTCGCGCTTGTCTCTCAAAAGCAATCACTCCAGCGGCCTCGTTCCGCTCTAACGGCTTTCAGCCACACCCTGCTTTATACTACAGTAATGTTAATAAATCTTTAATACATTAGCTCATCCATGAATGTGATTTTCTGCCTGAGTCTCATCGGATTTTTTTTTACCGGCTGTAGACGTGAAGACAACACCTCCCAAGGCGTCATCAACCTCTCGCGGTACATATTGTACCTTTAACTAAACATCCTTAAAACGCTCTTATGCAAAACCGCATAAGATATTTAGACTTGTTTCAGAGAATATATCTTGATTTGGCAGATAAAAAAAAATAAAAAAAATTGCTTCTCAAGTTAGTTTGTTGTTTTAAGTATGTTTAGATGTTGTTAGTGGAAAATGAGACAAAAATATATTTTTTTTGTTTTTTGTTGCAGTGTTGTACATGTATACTCTATATGTGAGAGAACTGTTGGAGAGAAGATGACTTGACATCTTACCTATCACATTGCTCAAGCTTTGAAATCATTGGTTCAGTTCCAGACCTCTTTCAGCCTATTGAATGTTGAACCAATGAATCACCATCTAACATAACATACCTTGAACTACAAAGAGGTGACGCGAGCTCCGCATGCAATCTGATCGTGTCAGTGAGCACTGAGAGTTGAGATGATGTGTAACCCCAGGCTATCTGTGATAGACACATACAGTATTACAGGCTGGTGGGCAATTGGAGAAAGGTGTGTTACTGGATACGGCTGGACGTGGCTAGACTGTGAGGACATAATACAGCCGGACACAAGTTCAGATTGGAGGATGGCCCTTTTGCCGCCTTCTCAGATTGGGTTTGACCACCCACACGGTTCTCCAGCGTGGGTAGCAAGAGCGAAAGAAGCCAAGATTGGTCAAATGAGGGGGTATGTACAGGTTCTACACCTGGTTTATGTATTTTCTTTATTTGTGCTCATGTTCAGTTATTCTGAAAGCTCTGTTAGTAATGCATTTTTTTATTTAAATTAATATTCTGTCATCATTTACTCGCCCTCATGTTAATTTAAAACTATGAACTACTTACTTTTTTTGTCCATACAGTAAAAGTCAGTGTCCATTTATTTTTATTTTTTTTGTCCTAACCAACCAGCATTTTGCTTGGTTTCTATTTCAGTTGTGTTTTGGTGAGTATCTCAGCCTGCAGTGAAATCTCATTGGTCCAAAATCATGCTCCAGCCGTATCAAAGATATTATGATATATTAAATACTGTATAATAAATCGTGTTGCCAATAGCTGTGAATTTGTTATGTCACAGGTTTCTGTTTTTCAATGTGAATAGACAAATTACTTGTTGCTAGAAACTTTTCATGTAGCGCCTAATTAGGAAACAGTTACTCTGAACTTTAGAGTAATATGTCAACCAGAAACCTGCCGTGTGAGTTTTTGGAGGCTCATTTGGTGAAAAATGGTCTTAATTTTCAGTCCCTCTGAGAGTAAAGATTTCTTTTAGTCTGTAGCTCAGTGTGATTATGTGGGTGAAAATCACGCTGTGGAGTGGCTACTTTTGTAAATCGAGGTGAATGCTGTGCGTTAGATTAGGTTTTGTGATCTACTGGCCTGCATTCTGTCTGAAAACTAAAGAGATTGTCACCACAGACTGTGCTGAATCACACTTGTAACCTAATGTGCATCAAATACAGAAGACCTCCTCTGAACAGGCTTGATTAGACCCTTGGGAGGTGATCGGTACCCATAATTGCCAAACTTAATATTAAGGTACTTCTTTTCTTAATCAACATCTCTCCATGACCCTTCCATCAAGCAGCAAACTAACAAAACATGCCGAATCACAGTCCATTGTCATTCTTTCTTTAATCTGGTTCATTACAAACCGATACGATAACTCAATAAACACCTTTTTGCATTCAGTCAGAGCTGGAGATTAAATGCTGGTTCTTGCAGTCAAGCTGCGATTTTAATAGAGTTTGTGGTGCGCTGAGGACTGTTGAGGTTTTGCTCTTTTCAGGCTCTTTTGAAGAGGCACTTCAGGGGCAAAATGGCTGAGCTGATCACGACTAGCGTCGCTTCGCTGCTTTCCTCAGCTTGTGCAGATTACGCTCTTACTCTGCCAGACACCAGTAGCCCAATTGGCCCTCACCAAATGGAACTGTCTCACAGCTATGACGAATGATGTGTATTGTGTGTGTGTGCCTGTGACTTCATATCTGGAGCCATGACAACGAAAAAGAGCCACTCTGCTGGATGGTCAAGACCCTTGTTAAAAAACACATCCAGAACTTGGATGGCGCTCTCACGTAAAGTTGCGAACTCTGTGTTCTGCCATTGTTGCAACCTAATTTTGTCGTGCGCACATTGACACGCGGCCAACAAGCTTTAGTGCGTTGTTGTTGAAGTACTACTCCTACACACGTAGAAGCTCAGAGATTTTGGTCAAAAAAAGCTGATACGCTCTCCAAACACCTACCTACGCTCTCAACAGTAGCTCGGCTCTTTGTGCAAGAATCCCAGATAAGTGTGAAATTGCATCGTTACAGATGCCAACCTGCCCCAAAGGCATGAACACTCTTACTGATGTGTCCTTTTCCATGAATGGAGCTTTGATACGTTATCAGATACATTCCTGGACACGCCTGAAGTATCGGCCTATCGACTGAGTCTGATTATCCTTTTTGTGCCGTCCGTGAGGTTAGCGAGGAGGACAGCCTCCCGGCGATTTACCGGGCACACTCATGCGTGAGACGAGCGACTTTGCTCTGTGATTGCCATGACCCGCCCCTCACCCTCATACCAAAAGGGTCCTTTATGAAGCTCTTTTCCATTTTGTTCTGAATTCAGTCATTGCTCCATTTAACCGTGTAGACCCCCATTCCCCTGCCTTCAGGGCCCCTTTTGTCCTTCTAATGCACTTGGTAGGGCATACTGGAGCAGGCATTAAAGAGATTTGGTGTGACTCAGGCTTTGAAGAATTAGACATGCTTAATGTAACCCTAACTGACCTGAACCTAGATCTGGGGCACGGGATGAGCAGAGCTGTAATTTTTGGTGCTGAGCTTATGATTAGCCTTTTTAGAAATGGCACTATATGTGAATTGAGTCAATTGAATCCCAAAGAAGATTTGGTATCACTTTATAATAAGGTCTCATTTGTTAAAATTGGTTAATGCATTAGTTAACATGAACTAACAACGAGCAATATGTTTTATAGCATTTATCAATCTTTGTTATAAAAAAGAAGTTATCCACCCCAAAAATGAAATTATGTCATTACTCACCCTAAAGTCGTTCCAAACCTGTAAGAATTTCATTCTTCTTTGGAACACAAATGAAGATATTTTTTAATCAATCTCAATCAATTTCTGTCCCTCCATTGACAGCTTATGCAACTACTACTTTCAAGGCCTAGAAAGGTAGTAAAAACATCATTAAAGTAATCCATGTGAGACTCTAGTGGTTTAACCTCAAAAATCATAATTTACCACTTTAATTACAAAACATTAATCTCCAATGCGCGTTCATGAGAGCACCACGACACATTTGTTGTGTTAATGTGAGATCATCCATTGTTGTGTGAACACGCATTGGAGATAAATATTGTGTAAATAAAGTGGTAAATTGTTTTTTTGCGCAAACAAAGCAATCACGTCGCTTCATAAAATAGGAGTTAAACCACTAAGTCACATGACAGAATAAATTACAGAATTTTCATTTTTGGATAAACTAACCCTCGAATATTAATAAATAAAAATACAATTGGTCATTGTTTGTTCATGTTGTGCATTAACTAATGTTAACAGATGCAAGTTTTAATTTTAAAAATGTATTAAGTGTTGAAATAAACATATAGTTAAAAAGATTATTAAATACTGTAGAAGTATTGTTCAGTGTTAGTTTAACAAATGAAACCTTAATGTAAGGTGTTACCGACAATTTTAACACTTCCACAAACATATTAAGAAGTCAAAGTGTAAATGTGTTTTAATTTGTTTCCATTTCTCTTCAGTTGGTCCGTAAAAATGATGTAAAGAGAAAATGACAAGTGTGAACCACTTACTGTACAAATGTATTTGTTTTTCCTGAAACCCATTTAATTTGGAGACAATGAGCTGACGGTGTGCCATTTACTTTGTGGATATCCTTTTGTATATTTATTCTAATTGAGAAACAGGTGTTTCTTAACCCTCGGCTGCATATGAGACCTCCCAGGATCTGAGCTGGTGGGTGCCTAAATAGCTTTCAGCTCTACTGGCCCTCATCAGCATTGTTGGAGTGTTTGAGCTAATGACAAGGTAACCTCGGCATAATGCGCCACCTAAATGACTGATTTCTCATACATTTAGTATTTATGAGGACTTATGAGTGCACACAAGATGCTAAACCTGGAGAATAGCATAAGTGGTAATCAACTTTGCCTGGGCAAGCAGAAATTACTGGAGAGTAAACATACTCCCTCACATACATTGTATGTGAATACATCTGTTGTAAATACATTGATTTGAAGTACCTAGGGAGTCATGGGCTGGCCCACACTAAACAATTTTTTTAATCTTATTTTCAAAATTTGCAAGGGAAAAAACGTTTGGATGAAGTTGTGTTACGCTACTGTCTTCCATCAGCTTGCTTTCTGATTGGGTATCGTTTTCGTTCCACGTGTCAATCTACAGAGTGCATGTGCATTTTGTCCTCAGGGTTCCCCCCATACGACAGGATTTCTAATTTGAGATTGGTGTGGCCCAGACATTCTTCCGAGCAGATTCAATTACTCTAAACACAATTCACACTACAGAAAATTCTGATAAGATAATCTGTAGAACCATCAAGATAATGGTGACTTTACCTAGGATTGTCGGAAGTATGGTCAAAAGTACTGACTTCAGTACCAATTCGGTACTGAAATTAAACAAATGTGATGATACCAGCATTTCCCCCTAGCATTTTGAGCTTGGTTGAGTGGATTCTTAGACACCTCTGATTGGCCATTGTGTTCACACGCTCAATAGATATGACTGTGATTGGCTACAATCATAAACGCTTCAAAAACATGTTGTAAATAGACATCTTTGACGCTCTTCACCGAGCGTTTACAGATACACAAGGGAGCGTTTTAAAATTTCAGTACCGACTTGGCATTTGACAACACCTGTTGGAAGGGGAGAATTGGGCCCAAAATCGGCCTGATTTTCTTGTAGTGTGCGGGTGCCTTAAGTTATTTGTATAGTTGTTTATGATTGCTAAGCAATGTCGCAACTTGATGGATCAATGTAGATTTCGACTGATGTGAATAATGTAATTATATAATGAATTCATATAATTAATTGTATTATTGTATTATGTTTAGGGGTGTCAAAAATAACACATTTCTGCAATTATGATTTAATGCGTTTAACATTTTCCTGAAGTAGCTATGCTAATGTCTGCCCACATCCATTGGCTAGCGTTACAGTATATGATCACACTATCTGCAATGAATTACAGAAAATATAAGTAATTAATTTGTTTAAATCGATATGTGTACATATTTTATGATGGCTTTGAATGGCTTATCCAGTCAGAATTAGAACTGTCCGTTTTAGCTTTCAAGTTCTAAATAAAAGGAGAAAACAATCAAATGACATGACGTTCATTGCATTTTTAAACTATTTATTTATCTGGATCAACTAAATGTAGGCAATAGCCCATGGTTTTTAAAATATATACAGTTTTTGCTGAATTTTGAGTTAAGAAGTGTAGTATGTGATTAAGTTATGGGAAGCACTGTGCTGTGAGGAGAGGTCTTAGCACAGGGGTGGCTGATGGTTTATAGCTGCCAAAGCCATATATGACATATAACCAAAGAGATCAACACAGCTGGCAGCCCAACAGCCTGTGTAATGTAGAAAACTCTCCTTTTAGGTTTTACTTTTGGAAGGATCGATATGTACTTATTGGATACATTTTTGGAAGTATATGACCCAACTAACCAAGCACTGGCCAAAAGATGGTGCAATAGAAGCTCTGTGCAGATAGAAGGAAAAGTGGAAAGAAAGTAATTCACAAATCTTTTTTTTCTTTTCTTTTTTATTTGAGACCAGTGGAAGGGAATGCTGGAGTTCACTAGTCAATGTCCTTTTTATTGCTCTACTTGGAGACTTGTTGCATCACAGTGATTTTAAATGATTTAAAGTCTTTTTTCCAGTTTCATTTTCCATTCTTTCTGCCGTAGACTGATGTCTTCCAATTTTTTGTCAGTGCACAAGCAAGTTAATAGGAATGATTCTTAGACACAATACCAGCAAGATCCATTATATATAATTCAATGTATTTTACATCAAAATACATAATAAAGAATATGTTATCCACAAACTATAATTTGTGTGATGCAAGTAACATTTATATTTCATTCTGTAGTCCTCCGTATATATGCGTGTATGTATGAATGTGGGTCATTGACAAATAAGATTTTTGAAAGTGTAAAAAAACATAATGGAGATATAATTAATTTTGAAGTTTTATTCAGTGTTAACAATGAGATTATGTGGTTTTTGTAATCAATTAACACTGCTTTTGTCATTTTTTTTACAACATGGACAAAATTTGTAACCAAAAAAGTCATTTGGTTTAACCAAAATTTCGGTTTTACCGAATGACACTTTTGGTTATACCGAATGACGATATTTTCAAACAATGCTAACATGTTGGTATCTAGCTAGCTAACTAGTTAGCTTGCTAGCAAAAGGACAGTCAAACCTTTTATATTTAGTTGAATTTTTTAAAATATTACAACATTTTCCATGTTTCATAGCGGTTTCACCAAATAACCTGGTGTTTCGGGACATGCTTATGAGCAAGTGAAAACATGAATTTTTCAAATAGTTAAGTGAGAGTTAGTTGCTTTGTTTCATGACCATGTGGTCCTTTGCAGCTGTCTGAATGATGTCACATCCTGTCACATCCTTTCACATGATATTGACCACATGACTTGATCCAAAATGGTCCCATTATATTGGTTACTCCGAATGACATCAGTGAAATTCATTTTTCCGGACATTCTTTCTCATAACAAATCAACGACTTCTACAGATAATTTTAATACCATTTTGCACTATGATGTTATAAAATCATGCCAGAATAAAAAATATGTACATTTATTACATTTTAAGATATTTTAATCTCAAATGAAATGGCTGTATTGGCCTTTGGACAGTTAAACCTAATGACCTTTTGACACTTCAAAATCTTTAAAATACCTTTATATGTTGCAAAATATAATTAAAACCTTTTGAAAGAGATCTAGTTGTGCTACCTTACGTACTTTGGATGTCATTTTTTATTATTATTAAGGCCTTTGGACAAAAAAAATGACCTGTCATGTCACTGACCCATGTATATAGCTTCATTTATTTGTTCAAGAATACAATAAAATCAGTAATATTGTGAAATACTACAATTTAAAATAACTAATTAATTGTAATTAATTACTGTGATGGCAAAGCTGGATTTTTAGCTGACATTACTCCAGTCTTCAGTGTCACGTGATCCTTCATAATCATTCTGACATGCCGATTTGGTGCTCAAGAAACACTTCTTAACACTGCTTAAAATTATTCTTATTTATTTTTTAGTTTTAGATTCACAAGTGTGTTATGTCATCACACCTAAAACTTATATAATATACTCCTGCAACCGTGTTTGACAATAAGGTGTTGATGATGATTTTTGTAGTATTAGTCTGGAGCAACAGCTCAGTGTTACTACCCCGTGTGCTTGAAGCTGATTATGTTCTGTTGTTCATCTTACTGTCAGATGAACAGCCCAGGAGGTACATGAGAAACTGCTGTTGACATCTTACAATCTGCTCCCTTCCAAGCACCAGGCTCAGTGCAATTCCCTCTCGCTGACAGATCTTGATGCCCCCGTCTGACATCACTGTCATTTGATGAGGTGTTAAATGAAGAAGTGGAGCTCATTAAGAGAGATCGTGTTTGCTCTTTGGCTATACCTGCTCCCTTGTCTCACAGGGGACCGGTCTTGCCTGTAATGCGTTGAACAGACCTGTGCAGTCCTTCGCAATTTTCCGGCGGCATTAACGACTTCTTCATTAGTTGGGTCTGTTTCCATGGAAATAGCCTGCTGGGCGCGTGTTATCCTGGCTGATCAGGGTGCTATTGACAGAAGCGCTGCATGTGCATTCATTAGTCTAATCAAGGGAAGTTCCTTAAGCCAAGTGCACACGGCCCATGGATAATTGACCGTCCACTCAGACTGTCCACTACTCCTGTGAAACTAGCAAAGTGTCCCAGATGGGAATTTTATTTTCTCACGCTCTAAAATAGCTAGACAGCCATAATGTGCAATGGGCCATTTTGTAAGTATCCCAGAGGGAAGGAGTCTTGAGTGCTTTCTTTGGCTTGATCTTTCCTCCTACCATTTTGGTAAGCACACCACATTCAGAAGCGCTGCCAGCTCGTCCCACTCTCCAAGGCCAGTTTAGAAGTGCCACCAGCTGTTTTGAACCTTAATTTGTTAGTGTGGGTGGTGCTTGTGCACGGGCACTTCTGTGTAGATCCTTAACGCCTTCGCTATTTGGCATTGGGACTAATTAGCTAACAGCTGTTGAATCACTGTTGGGATGCAAGTTGTTAACAACTGATTTTGAACCTTACATGTGCTTGCTTGTGTAAATTTGCTTTTTATGTGTTGATTTTTTTTTTCTCCAAAGCTCGTCTCTTGGGTTTAATGCAGCTGGTTCAGACTGACCTCTTTACCATCACAGCAGCACTTCAACATAATCAGAAACCAGCTGAGTAAAGCACACATGCCCAACTACAAATTTCAGATCCCAAACCAGAAGTGTGTACATGACCTCCTCTTCATGTTGCTCTAGCATTCTGGAAAATTTTGGATTCTGTTTAAATCAGAATGCACTTTTTTAAATTATGATAATGGAATCGTAGGAAGTGTGTATTTTATTGCTTTCTCTTCAATCTGGTACTGTATAGTTAGAAATAATAGTAGCCATCCTTCGTCTTTATTACTTCACTGAATAACGCAAATAGGCATCATTGATGTCATGTCAAACCCTGAGCAGTGACCACATTTAAACATCCATGAACATTTTTCAGTAATCCATTTTGCCCAGTTTAATTTCGTAAAATTTCCAAAATCTTTTTTGGACTGGGGAGAATGTTTGAGTTTTGAATGTTAATAGATGTAGTGATTGCCCAGACCAATAAATATAAAATATTTTCGAGATTGAATTTTGTTCAAAAAATGTTTTTGGTGAATTCAAAATAAATATTGTAAATAATATTAATAAGTTAAAATATCAATGTTAATTCTTAAAATATAGTAAATTTAGTTTTTTAGTAATATTAATCCAATATATTTAATCCTTATTAAGAAAATATCATCTTTGTCTCATTAAATAATTATTTATTATTTATTTGCCCTATAGACATCTATGTGAGCCATAATAAAACCCACATTGGTTGACAACTAATCTACAATACATAGTATATAAAACTTTTATTTAAAAAAAACAAAAAAACATTAAGAACTCACCGAGGATTATTATTTATGATATTACCCCATTATATTACCTATTCTGAATGTTCATATTTGTGATCAGCAAGACTAATAAATATGTAAATATTTTTGA
>RJVU01016332.1:151528-165207 GCA_003731715.1 Anabarilius grahami | reverse complement strand
TTGGTGAATTGAGAAAATCGTGTACAAAATGTTAATGCTAAAAATGGTAAATTATTTTTTTTTAATATTCATATTTAGTTAATTTCTACGGTGGCGCATTGCTGCCACATACATATTATTTTTTCCACTCAATTATGTCGTTTAAACGACATCTTTTCTCGTTCAAACGACATCTTTTGATGAATATTAGTTGAAAATGATATTTTCAATATAATTTCGTTTTCCCCCCCTGACCTTCAACCGATGCGATCCTTTCATTAACCGACAAGATTGTTAAATTAGAATTAAACGAAATTAGAATGAAGAAAAAAAATCCCATGGGTTTAGTTTTACATATAGGCTATAGCACATAGAAGAAACAACAAAACATGAGGATTCATTGTATCATGCAGCGATTCTGTGAATGGAGAAAAAACAAGATACAATCTTATAAAAGGAATAAATAGCCTATTCCTATAGCTAGGCATACACAAAATATATTAAACCTAAATAATCCTAAATAATTAACATATTAAGAAAATGAAAGAAAAAATGCCGGGAGTCTCAGACTCATCGAGGCCAATAGCTGCAAACATAATTTACATAAGGCTACTCTTAAGAATAATGACACAAATGTTTGAAAAGTAATGTAGACCTTTTATGAGGTATTGTCTCCACTTTCATTTATCAGTTTTATTTTAATAAATATGTCTATGACAATATAGCATTATTGCCTCACGCCAGGCCTGGCTATTTTAGCTAAATTATTTTTGAATGTAGGCCTATAATAAAATGCGACTGAAACACCAGTGAGAATTAGGCATATCTGAGATTTTTTTTCTCTCAAAAACTTAATTCTGACTTGTGCATGTGACAATCAGTTGCGAGTTATTTTCCAGAAAATAAGGAATGCTAAATTATAAAATTGTGCTTTATTAGGCTATAAGAAACTGCATATACATATGCCAATAAAACAGTAATATTGTGTTCATTACTCTATGGGCATTGCCATAGATTCAGCCATCGAAACGTATTTTACACTATATTTGCTTCTGCTTTTCGAGTGCGATAAACTGATCTAGGCTATATCAATTCTCTATTATAGATCAGATAAAGGTATTTTTCGTACACGTCACGAACAAAATATGTGGTTTTAATGAGATGTCGTTTGAACGACAAAAGATGTCGATGGAACGACATACAGGTCCTTCTCAAAAAATTAGCATATTGTGATAAAGTTCATTATTTTCCATAATGTAATGATAAAAATTTAACTTTCATATATTTTAGATTCATTGCACACCAACTGAAATATTTCAGGTCTTTTATTGTTTTAATACTGATGATTTTGGCATACAGCTCATGAAAACCCCAAATTCCTATCTCAAAAAATTAGCATATTTCATCCGACCAATAAAAGAAAAGTGTTTTTAATACAAAAAAAGTCAACCTTCAAATAATTATGTACAGGTATGCACTCAATACTTGGTCGGGAATCCTTTTGCAGAAATGACTGCTTCAATGCGGCGTGGCATGGAGGCAATCAGCCTGTGGCACTGCTGAGGTGTTATGGAGGCCCAGGATGCTTCGATAGCGGCCTTAAGCTCATCCAGAGTGTTGGGTCTTGCGTCTCTCAACTTTCTCTTCACAATATCCCACAGATTCTCTATGGGGTTCAGGTCAGGAGAGTTGGCAGGCCAATTGAGCACAGTAATACCATGGTCAGTAAACCATTTACCAGTGGTTTTGGCACTGTGAGCAGGTGCCAGGTCGTGCTGAAAAACGAAATCTTCATCTCCATAAAGCTTTTCAGCAGATGGAAGCATGAAGTGCTCCAAAATCTCCTGATAGCTAGCTGCATTGACCCTGCCCTTGATAAAACACAGTGGACCAACACCAGCAGCTGACATGGCACCCCAGACCATCACTGACTGTGGGAACTTGACACTGGACTTCAGGCATTTTGGCATTTCCTTCTCCCCAGTCTTCCTCCAGACTCTGGCACCTTGATTTCCGAATGACTTTGGACCACTGAGCAACAGTCCAGTGCTGCTTCTCTGTAGCCCAGGTCAGGCGCTTCTGCCGCTGTTTCTGGTTCAAAAGTGGCTTGACCTGGGGAATGCGGCACCTGTAGCCCATTTCCTGCACACGCCTGTGCACGGTGGCTCTGGATGTTTCTACTCCAGACTCAGTCCACTGCTTCCGCAGGTCCCCCAAGGTCTGGAATCGGTCCTTCTCCACAATCTTCCTCAGGGTCCGGTCACCTCTTCTCGTTGTGCAGCGTTTTTTGCCACACTTTTTCCTTCCCACAGACTTCCCACTGAGGTGCCTTGATACAGCACTCTGGGAACAGCCTATTCGTTCAGAAATTTCTTTCTGTGTCTTACCCTCTCGCTTGAGGGTGTCAATGATGGCCTTCTGGACAGCAGTCAGGTCGGCAGTCTCATCCATGATTGCGGTTTTGAGTAATGAACCAGGCTGGGAGTTTTTAAAAGCCTCAGGAATCTTTTGCAGGTGTTTAGAGTTAATTAGTTGATTCAGATGATTAGGTTAATAGCTCGTTTAGAGAACCTTTTCATGATATGCTAATTTTTTGAGATAGGAATTTTGGGTTTTCATGAGCTGTATGCCAAAATCATCAGTATTAAAACAATAAAAGACCTGAAATATTTCAGTTGGTGTGCAATGAATCTAAAATATATGAAAGTTTAATTTTTATCATTACATTATGGAAAATAATGAACTTTATCACAATATGCAAATTTTTTGAGAAGGACCTGTATGTCAATTGAACGAGAAAAGATGTCGTTTGAATGAGAAAAGATGTCGTTTGAACGAGAAAAGATGTCGTTTAAACTACATCATTGAGTGGAAAAAATATGTATGTGGCAGCAATGCGCCACCGTAAATGTCATCATAATTAAGAAATATTATTTGTCTCATTAAAGGATTAGTCCACTTTAAAAAAAAAATCCTGATCATTTACTCACCCCCATGTCATCCAAGAGAAGAAATTAAGGTTTTTAATGAAAACATTCCAGGATTATTCTCCTTTTAGTGGAGTTCAATGGCTTCCAAACAGTTGAAGGTCAAAATTACAGTTTTAGTGCAGCTTCAAAGGGCTTTAAACGATACCAGACGAGGAATAAGGGTCTTATCTAGCGAAACGATCGGTCATTTTCGAAAAAAATGTAAATCTATATGCTTTATATACAGTAAACAAATGATCACCTTGCATGTGCTTCCGCCAAAATCGCACTTCTGTATTCTTCAAAAAGCTTAAGTTGTATGTCCTACGCCTTCCCTGTTCTATTTACGGAATGAACGCAGCACCAATTCAGTTTTTTCCGTATACAGTTGTATTTTTTCAGAAAATGACAGATCGTTTCGCTAGATAAGACCCTTATTCCTCTTCTGGTATCGTTTAAAGCCCTTTGAAGCTGCACTGAAACTGTAATTTTGACCTTCAACCATTTGGAGGCCATTGAAGTCCACTATAAGTAGAATAATCCTGGAATGTTTTCATCAAAAACCTTAATTACTTTTCGACTGAAGAAAGACATGAACATCTTGGATGACATGGGGGTGAGTAAATTATCAGGAAAATTTTATTTGAAAGTGGACTAATCCTTTAAATAGAATTACTTATAATATCTGCTCTGTAGACATTAACATCGACATTGAAATGCCCACATTGGTCGACCACTTTTGCTATCTACATAGCAAATCAAATTCTTTTATTTAAAAACATCAAGGAAAATTAATCAAAGGTTGATTATTTATGATATTACCCTTTATCTTTTCTGTGCATACACATATGAAATATCATAAGGTCAAGTAGTAATTTTTCCCATAAAATTTCTGGCCTGTTTTTCAATTTCTCCTGCATACTAAATAGGCTACAACACTTTTTACACATGAGCCAATACACCCACCCAGCCATACAGTACTTTATTACATAACCTCTAATGAGCAGTCTTGACCCAAGTGCATACAGTATGCAAAGAGGATGTGTGTTTTTATGTAGCATTTGCATTCTGGATCTTTGCCTTTGCTCTTTCACATGCTCTGCTAACATTTTCACTTCCTAATCCAGCATGACCAGTCAACAAAAATTTAGTTCACTTTGTTGTGATAGCTTTAAATCTAGAAGACGGTAAGTGCTGTGAGTAGCCCTGTCTCCTGCAGACGGTTGATGGTATTGCAAGACAATTGCCGTGTTCATTTGCCTAATTAGTTACACGCTGTTCCGAGAGGGATAATTGAGAAGGTTTCATGGTAATTTGCAACATAACCAAGCTAATAATTTGTTATTGATTGCCTCATCCAATGGTGAAACTGTAAATTAGCCCCTGGTGCATCTTGGTGGATTGCATGAATTCACGCTTGTTTTTAAAACACTCAAATAATATTATGTGCCACAAGATTAAGTTTGGCCCTGCATGAAAGATGGTGATGTGCTGCTGGATTCTCTGTGGCTATAAACGCCATATATCATGTCTACACTGAAATCGCATTAACGTCGGAGGTGCACAACTTTTAACAGCGTTTGTCCACAATATAAAATTCTGGTGTGCTGATGTCCGTAAAAAGGCTTCTTAACTAGTTTAACCAGAAGGTTTTAGTAGGGGTAAATGTTTTCCTGGTTAGTCTAGTTAGCCCCTGCTGGTAGATGCTGTAACTACTAAGCATCTTTCAGCCATTCAATAGTTGTTATAAAGATTAAGTAAAACTTTTTACAATCATAAATACCAAATATTTACATTTTAAATATACATTTAAATCACATTTTATTTTATTTTATTTCATTATTTCATTTTATTCTATTTTAAACATGTCAAATACAGTATGCAGATGATCCACTGTGGCGACCCCTAAAGAAGCTGAAAGTGAGATATTTTAAGTGAGATATTTTATATCAGCTGAAAGTGAGATATATTATATTATATTATATTATATTAGTTGTGAAATAAATGGTTACATTTTAAATTCACTTTTCCTCTCTTCTGAATTTGCGACCATATAAGGAAAATTGGGCTTATTTTTGTTAATGAGTTCCTTAAGGATACTAGATTCCAGCTAAGGGCAATGAGGGTGTTCAATTAAAGCTTTGTTTCCTAGGTCAATAGGTTTGCTCGCTGAAGTGTGACACATTATGATTTGAGCAGTTAGCATATAAAGTGTGCGACGAGATTGACGGGCAGCTGCTTTTTAGAGAGCGCAGTGATTGAGATAACTGCTGTATGTTGTAGTATGACTGCACTGGGGCTGCTCTGAATAGAGATGGAGATGTCATGCCTCACCTCTAATAAGATCAGCCGTGATATTAAAACTCCTCCGCATATGAAGGAGACGGAAGTGCCTCGGCACTTAAGGGGTTTTATGCTGATCAAGCTGGGCTACCACTTACTGCCAGAAACTTTTAACAACAACACCCACCACTTCTGCTTCCTACCCCAGTTCCACTCTATTATCTATCACAGTTACTGCATGTGAATTTTAGCTTTTTTTTTTTACCTCCATATTTTATTACCGTAATTGTTGTGATCCAAAAGCTGAAAGTTCTACCTTGCTACTTTTCAAGTGCTAGATTATTTAACCACAAAACATTCAGGGCTGAATGCCACACAAACTGTTTAGGTTGGACTGAAAAGATCAGGGACCTTGTACAATACACTTCAGCCACTCTTTCCAAATGTTATGATCAAATGGAAGGATTTTGCAATGTCACAGGTGCTAATAAACAGCCAGGAACAGCACAACTTTGGACTTACTGATATCATTAAATACCATCTGTCATATTAGTTGGTTCTTGTGATGAAGGTACCATGTAGAATTCTGGATATGGACTTTTGAGGTTCAGTTTCTATAAATGACATAGTTGTGTTGGCGAAAATTGCAAACATTAGTGATCAGCCAGGCCAATAAATATTATTAAATCAAACCCATGACCTTGGTGTTTCTAGTGCCATGCTCTATTGTTTGAGCTACAGAGATGCCTTAACATATCACATTAAACTGAACATCATTTTATAGATTCACTTTTTACTTGTGGAAAACACCCTACCACTGTAGAGTGTATGCTTTTATTTCAAAACAAATTGAAAATTAGTTTTCATTTTCAAATTGTGACTCCTTTACCACTTTTTGTTCATACATTTACATTTACATTTATGCATTTGGCAGACACTTTTATCCAAAGCGACTTACATTGCATTATACTATACATTTGTATCGGAGTATGTGCAATCCCTGGGATCGAACCCATGACCTTGGCATTGCTAGTGTCATGCTCTAACCACTGAGCTACAGGAAAGCTCAAATTCAAATTCAAATGCTTTTTCTTTCCCCCTCTCTACCTCACTGTCTTTTTCTAAGTCAACAACTTTGACGAAATCATAAAGAAGTGAAATATTGCCAAACTATTCGACACCCTTGATAATAAAGGTGTGTGTGAACTTCTTAAAATTAGAACTTTAAAGAAAGTGCAAGAAATAAACTTAGAGAAGTAGTATATTTATTAGGAATTTTTGTCTCCTCTCTTAACAGGTGCATTCCAGAGGTCCGCCTTGGCAGCTAGAGGAGAGGTCGGCCTCCGTCAACATGACAGTGTTGCCACGGTACGTGGCTTCCCTGGCTGTGCCTGGCCTTATCCTCTGTTTCATCACTCTTCCATTTCCTGCTATACTATCCCAGAGGCCCCCTCTCCCCANCACAAGGCCAGAGTGTACCCGCCTAGAGCACCCCGTCGTCTCTATTCAAGGTGAGCATTAATGTCTCTTGCAGTACATGCTCTCTAGCTCCTGGGATATTGCAGCAATATTTCTGTTTTCTCTTGGTATCTCTTGCAGTTCATTTGTCAGCAGTGTTGGGGAAGCAACTTTTGAAATTCTAGCTTGCCAAACTAAAATTAATCTAAAGTTGTTGAAGGTGTCAATATTAAAATATTTTCTTCTATCAAACCTTAATAGACAGCTTTAAGTAAGCCATTGCTTGAAGTGTAAGAAACACATCTCAGAGGCAATATCAAAACATTACTTTGTTTGGTTATCCAAACCAGCCCAGTGTAGCAACATTGGCTCAACCAATAGTGTGAATTTGGGGTGATGCTTTTTGTTTTTCTGACCAATGATGGGGAGTGTTCAGGAAACCTGTTTGAAAACATTTTACAATTCAAATTAGTGATGCTAACTTAAATGCTTCACCTTTAAACCTCAGTCAAGGTACTATTTTTAAAAGTTTGCCACACTATAAGCTACTAACATGAAAGAAGCGGTAACACTTTAGAATGCTATTTCACTATTAATGAATAACTAAACAGGAAAAAATTAGTATTGCAATATTAACATTCTAGTCACTACCATTAACTAAAAAGAAACTTTGATTAACAATTTAGTAAGTAATAGCATTCTGTTGAATGAGGTAGTTCACTATTAGCTTATCATAACTACTACTTTTTTCATACCTCCCGGAGGACTACTAAGAACTACTGGTAACGCTTTATTTTAGGGTCTTTTAACTAGTTGCTTATTAGCATGCATATTACTAGAATATTGGCTGTTTATTAGTACTTATAAAGCACATATAAATGCCTTATTCTGTATGACCATAATCTACATCCCATAATCCTACCCAATACCTAAACTTAACAACTACCTTACTAACTATTAATAAGCAGTAAATTACGAGTTTACTGGGGGAAAAGTCGTAGTTAATAGTTTATGGCCCAGTTTCACAGACAGGGCTTAGCCTAAACCAGGATTAGGCTTTAGGCCTAGGATTAGTTCAATTAGGATATTTAAGTAACTTTAATAAACGTACACTAGAAAAAAACATTACTGGTGTGCATCTTGAGACAAAACAATGACACTGACATATTTTAAGATATGTCAGTGCAAGTTGCTTTCAGTTAAAACAGCTCAAATATGCATTTTAGTCTAGGACTAGTTTAAGCCTTGTCTGTGAAACCGGGGGAATATGTGTTCCCTATACTAAAGTGTTACCAAATTACTATATACAGATTAATAATCAATGTGAGAAATGCATAATGTATAATTAATTACTAAATTACTAACTAAAGTGAAGACCATGGTAACTGACTTTATGACTGAATTTACTTGTTATTTATAACTTACTAATTTGTTAATCAGCATTCTAAAGTGTTACCAAGGCTGCTGTTTCTTTTTAACCTTTTCAGATGGTATATTATTTATGTGGCATAAAAACAGAGTTTTTAAATGAATGAACTCAATTAGGCTATCAGCATTAAATTTTCACAAAACAATAACAACAACAAAACTATGTGACTGCATAGATAATACAGCATTTAGTTATTTAATCGTTAAAACAGAAGACTCAGAATGCTGTGCATGGACTCATAAATTGCATGAATTGGTGATGTTGAATTCACCAAGTTGACTAGATTCATCGTATTTTACCTATGCTACATTCCAAAAGATGGTGCAAAAACTGGAAAAATTACTGGTTGCTGGAAAAGCTATTCTCTTTGAAAATAACTACTGTCATACTACAGAAAAATATAGTTAGTTGCACGGCTAAACATTGGCAGTCTTTTTGTTGGCTAACCCATGCTTGAAGGGCACATAAGGTAGCTTGCATATAATTTTAGCACATGTGCATACCTTAGTCAGATTTAATTGCAGATAATCGCAGCAATTTTTTGTCTTTTGTTGGAAGATGTGGCCAGGCATGTTCACCACCATTATAAACAATTTTCTGACAATGTCCACTCCTGGAATTCAAAGTGTTTGGGAATGTAGTGCCCAGCCTAGTGAGTCAGGTTGTTTTTCTACTATCCCTGTTTTTTAGGCAGGCTCAGACTGTAGATATACATTTTTTTGTTCCGTTTATCTTATTCTTTGGGTTTTCCACACATTTCAGACAGTGATAGAGCATGATGAAGATAGCAAGAGATGAACGTCTTTCATTTTGTCAAGATTTCTATCCTCCTGTGTCCTAGCACACAAAGAAAACAGATTGTGCAGCCATACCTTGATATCACTTAGAAAATCTTTTCCATACCCATGGAACAAAGGTGTTTTCTACTCCAAGAATTTATTTTATTTAGACAACAGAGTATGTTTGTAGTGAATATGATCTGTTGACGGTTGTCTTGGCCATGGGGTGGGAGCAGTGTGTTTTTTTGACTCACTGAGAGACATGTCAAAGATTGCAGAGTAATGCCTCTTGGGAAACAAAAGGAATTGATGACCAGGGGGCTCTATTTAATATATGAAACCTGCTTGGACATTAGGGCAGCCATGGCTCATATAGACATCGCCTACGGCCAGTTCCATTTATTGCTTCAGAAAAAACTCAGGCTGCATTTTGATTTGTCATTTTATGTTTTGCTATTAAAGCAACAAGATTGTTTTTTTTTCTTTTCATAGTGTTAAAATAGGACTGGATTTACAAATGGCCTTGTTCACTGAGTTAGAAAACACTAAAGTTTGTAAACAAGCACTAAATCGTAAAGCCAGATAAGCAAGGAAATATAACTCTAGATGAAACTGTCATGAAACTCTAAATGGCGCGGGCTAATAGGTCCTTAACTCACCTGCTTTCAGTCACATCATTCTCTGTAGAACAGAGCTGATTGGATCCTGCTATATCAGTAGCCAATGAGCTTGTGTGCTTAACATTTAAACACTTGGTTAGCATTTGCCTTAGCAGTGCAGCGTGTTTTCAGAAACCCTCCGCCTTCCTCAGCTCCACATGTATAGATCAGCAATAACTAACAGCAGCAGCGTAGCAGATCTATTCCGCCAAGACCAATATATCAACATTGTCATATCCATTGCCAATTGCCAAACCCTCCGAGAGTTGTCATGACAAAACTATCTTTTTGTTTTTCTGCTGTTCTAATTTTTTCTTCTTCTTTTTTTATGGTATTCTATTCCCTTCCGTCATTTTAGCTCCTAAAGCAAAGGCACTGTGGAATGCATAGCATTCATGATAAGAGTTGCTGAACAATTAGCTTTGCATTGTAAGCTAGCACACCTCGAAATCCCTCTTTATGTGTTTTCAATGGCATGGAAGTCCCATAGTACACCTTAATGCTTTCTTTTATGCTGAAGCAGTGGTATGGAAGCCCTGGTACAATGGAAGTGTTGGCTGAACTTGAGATTAGGTTCTTTGATGGATGAACGTTTTTTTAATTGACGCCTTCTGGCGGCTGCTCGGTGGAGTCACCTGAGGCGTATTGGGGGCCTCTATCTCTGATCTCTGACAAGGTCTGTAGATTCACTCATGCCTTTGAACCATTCTAAACCATGGAAATGAGACTCTTAAGATGATTTAGCATGGTAGAGCATGACCACCATGGTTCGTCCCATCATTGCTAAACCTTTCCGGGGCTTATGGTATGGGTCTAGCAATCTTAAGAAGCAGACTTTAAACAGTTTTTATGTTGTTTTTTATTTTTATTTTAAATATGTGTAAAATTCCTTGAACCAAGATACTTAAAGACTTTTTTTATTACAATTTTTAAACAATTTCTTAAACAATTTTTTAAGAAAAATTTTTTTTTCTACTTGGTTTATGTATAAATAAGTTAAAAACAAGAAAAAAGAAAGAAAAAACTCCCTGTTCAGTAACATTAAATATATTCAAGATAGTCTTTGAAAACAAGTCTTAATATCTTATGCAGTGTTGCTTCTCAAGTAAATTAATCTTCAGCATTTTTAACTGGAAAGTTAGACAAAGTACTTTGCATTGTAGGCTTGTTTTTAATGGCAAATAAAGCTAGAAACTAGGAGAGTATTGTAAGATAATGCTGTGCATTTTAATGGTGTTATATAATAAATTATTTAATTGTGTTTTCCTGAGGTCCACTGATAATGCTAGTAAAGTTGCACCAAAAACCTTTTTTTGTGTGTGTGTGTGACTGTACCATTAAATTCTTTGTAAACACCTTCTTTGCATGTGAAATGAGAAACAATGTTCATAGTTTGTGGCATGTTTTCTATTGGGTCCAATATAATTGTTGCTGCCCTGACCTTCAATAACAACCTCTTTGCAAAGGCTGGATTCAATTGTGGCAGGTTCATAAAACAATTCTCACTGAAATGTGACACATAGACAGTTTTGCACAGACCTCCATATCTTATTGTTATATGCCAACTGAAAAAATAAAATTTTTCTTTTTTGTTTTTTAGAATGATATATCCTACTTCCTCCATATTACTTCACCACGACTGGTCGGTCCAAGTTATCGACCACCGATTAGGCATCATTGATGTGCAAATGTGGGCAGTCATGTGTCAATTCATTCATCTGACTTCAGAAAGATGTGGAAGTTCGGAAAGAGATGTTTTTGCAGTTTTCAATAGATGATCTTTTTGGCCTGGAAAAGTTTCCATTTTTGAAACTGAGTATGTTAACATTGAACCCTTTTATTTCAAGAGATCAAAGAATGTTTTTTTTCATGATATGACTACCACTTTAAGAAACTCAAAGCTGTTGGTGTGTGGTTATGTAATACCATATTGAAAGCAACCTGATACTTACTCCCTTCAGAGAAAATCCGTATTTTTTCCTCACGTTATAAGTGACAATCCCCTCTAAAATCATGCCGAGCATATCTATACACCAGCAGCAGCATGCTGGTACTATAAGAAGTGTGAGATAAGTTTAGATATCTGGGGACATCATTTGGATGGATTTTTTTTGTGTGGGTGTATGTGTTTGTTCTGTTTTTTTTTCTTCATGACTAAGCTCGCACAATCACACCTGCATGCCTACTCTATCTACATGGACTTCAGCATATCACTGCAAACACATGCATGCTCAGTTAAGAAATTCCATGCTTCTGAAAATCTGGAATCAGCAAACATTCGCTAAATGCATGCAACATTTCAGCAAAAACCTGTGCTGTATTCAATCAGTGTAACCAGCTACAAAATGTGCTGAAATAGTACAGCACTGAGTTTTTAAATTAATTGGCTTTATTTTCAGCATTGTGTATTTACTATTTTGAATAAGTTTGAAATAAAACACAAAAAACTAATTACAGTCATTTTTAATTCTACAAGTAAATTCAGGCATCATATAGTGTACAGTAAGAAAAATAGATATTCATTTTAAGGTTTGCTAAAGACATTTAACGGTGTCATTAAAGGATTAGTTCACTTTCAAATGAAAATTAGCCCAAGCTTTACTCACCCTCAAGCCATCCTAGATGTATATGACTTTCTTCTTTCTGATGAACACAATCTGAGATATTTTAATAAATATCCTGACGCATCTGAGCTTTATAATGGTGGTGAACAGGGTCACGAGTATGAGCTGAAGAAAGTGCTTCCATTCACATCCATCCATTATAAACGTGAACTCCACACGGCTCCGGGGGATTAATAAAGGCCTTCTGAAGCGAAACAATGTGTTTATGTAAAAAAAAAAAAATCCGTATACCTCCTTCCGTTTTCAAGTTGGGAAGAAAGTGTAAACTGGCGTGGCGTCAGTTACACTTTTTCCGTAAGTTTAATAGGGAAGGCGTAGGACATAGCATAAGCTTCTTGAACTGCAAGAGTTTTCCACTTTCTTTGTACATTGAATACGGAAGGCAGTCTGGTGGAAGCTAGATATTTTACTTCATAACTTGTTAAATATGGATTTTTTTGTTTTTTTTTGTTTTACTCAAACGTATCGCTTTGCTTCAGAAGGCCTTTATTAACCCCACGGAGCCGTGTGGAGTATGTTTATGATGGATGGATGTGGATGGAAGCACTTTCTTCAGCTCATACTTCAAACTGCCATTATAAAGCTTGGATGCGTCAGGATATTTATTAAAATATCTCTGATTGTGTTCATCAGAAAGAAGAAAGTCATATACACCTAGGATGGCTTGAGGGTGAGTAAAGCTTAGGCTAATTTTCATTTGAAAGTGAACTAATCCTTTAAATTATAATTAATTTTTTTTAAAGATTAACTTTAAACTTAAAGGTTATATAAATGTAAAAATAACTGAAATGAGCATACCGATTAAATATTGCCCAATAAACAATATAGTACCAATTGATCATGCATCAAAGAACCTGATCTCCTTTAAGAGCTGTGCTGCTTTATATTTTTTTCTATGCAAAAATGCGCTAGACAGACATCTTTGATTGCGCTCGCATCTTACATCTTTTGCAGCATCTTGTGCCCGACACGCTGGCACTGCCCTTAAAATGCAGCACGTAAACGGCAGGTTAAAAAAAAAAGTTACACTTTTAAAAAACTGTCTTTTAGACCTTGTTTTTTTATTCAATCCACTGCCTGGAGTCTCATTTTTTTTAACACAAAATCGTGCTCTCTTTCTGGATTCCTGTTATTGTTGTATAAAAAAAAACATCTATAGTTACCAGATTTGGATCTTGGTAATTCATTGGCCATGTAGACATTGACAACAACACGATTTAAGAGCTAATGTTGGGTATGGTGTGTCCGTGCATGTCCAATACCAAGAACCTAATGCAAAGTCCTAACCTGTTAGGCTGGAATTACAGTAATCTGTCCCGAGAGGAGTGGTGCCACAGAGCCATTGTCTAGCGTCCACTCACCCAGCCATTGTAATTGTCTTGAGATTGTTCGTCTCGTCTGTAGAACATGTTCAGAAACCAATCTCTAGTGGGTAATAGTGCTGTTGTTTAACCACGGCTCCATTTAAGGGGACCTTGAGAAAAAAAAAAAAAAAAAAA
>RJVU01016332.1:133997-151519 GCA_003731715.1 Anabarilius grahami | reverse complement strand
AAAAAAAAAAAAAAAAAATTTAAACAATGTTGTTCTTTAACTTCAGGCCCTTACTGCTGTCTCCCTCCACCTAATTGGTCTGTGATTTCAGAGGCATCGATGCCTGAACTGTTCTGGCATGCTGTTGGACCCTCTGTCACTGCAGACACAGAAAGTAGAGGGTGTTGTCGGTGTTCGCAAGTGAGCCTAACCTTTGGGTTCAGTTAGAGCACATGTTTACGTTTGCTAACTGTGAATGAAATGGAACTTGGTTAGTGGTCTGAACTGATAGCAGTGGCCCTTACGCTTCTACTTGTCCTTTCCTGTCCATTTTAGATGTTGACGTGCTGCGCTTCAGTGGCCATTTAAAATTGCCAGCCCAGGTTTCTCTCATTGGCTTTGTGAAAGGTGCTCTTTCAGATCTTTGCCTGAGTTGAACCGGCCCTTGATTTACAGCCTCATCCCCAGAGTGCCCTTACCCCCGTCTGTCCTCTCTTGTTGTGCTATGGCATTTCTTGGGGTGCTCATTGTCTTCCTATTTTTATAATCAGAGTTCAGTCTGCATAAGAGGATTTAGGTTTCTGTGGCTCTCTCTGCTCATGCAGTGACAACAGGGGATACAAAATCTCACGGCAGGCATAGGGAAGGAGACCAGAAGACAAAACAAAAGTAATTCGGACTGTGCTCAGATAAGCTCCGGCCTGCATCTTCTGATAAAATTCTCTGAGCTCAGATAAGAGATGGGCCAGTCTTTTGAGCGAAGAGATGCAAAATATGGACTAGATGACTGTCTCTCTCGCAGGACAGTACTAGTGCTTACATGTTGTGCTTTGTGAACCCATCTGCTTTACAGAAGAGCTGGGCCTACAGCAGTCAATGCTGATCCATATTCACTTTCTCATATTGATTTGAGAGAGGACTGGCTCTCTTAGGGTATTGGATTACCTTGTTTCTTTTGGAAAGTATTTCTCATTGATAACTTTTTTTTTAGCCTCACACTGCATAAAATATTTCAAAATCTACTCCCTAACCACATTACGGATATTGCAGTTAAATTGTTTTTGTATTTAGTAATTAGCTTAAAGCAATGAATTCAACAAACATAGATGGAAATTGTGCTTTATTTATTTATTTATTTATTTTTTACATAATAATTAAAAAGAAACATAAAAGGGCAATGTTGAAAACCCATGATATTGCTGTTTGTGGATTAGCGTTAATGGCTTTTCATTTGCATAGTGTTGTAGTTTTGTGATCCTTGTTTCAATAATTGTAATCATCTACATTTTTTTATGTGCAGTGATGCATGACAGTTCTGATTACTGAACTAAACTTTTCCCTCAGAGGGGCAAAAATGCATTCAGAATATTTGTAACAATTTTAATGTTTACTGCATTTTTTGAATGTTATGACATCATGAAGTCAGCTTTTTTTTATTTTTTATTCTTTAGTAATTGTTTATATATATATATAATACACAGTATATACAGTGTGTGTGTGTGTGTGTATATATATACAGTATATATATATATAGTGTTTGTGATGATCATAGCGAATATATTATATATAAGGTAGATTGTATATGATACGATTGTTAAATTGTGTTTTGATTGGGTGAAGTTCAGAAACAGTTCAGTGTGTTTCCATAACCTTACACGTTGTCAGATTATTAAGCATAATTGGTGTAAGTATTGTGCATGTGATATATGAACTCTGTGACTGACGAAAGTTTAGTATATTTCTGCAGAATCTGAACTCACATCATTCGTAATTATACACATCCTCCCTTGTGTGTTCATTAATTAAATATTTTGGCAAATTTGATTATGCTTTCAGCTACCAATAAAAGTCTTGTACACTCAGCCCTGTTTAAATTCATATTTAAATTGACCACATTTCCACCAATATATATATTGCCGTATAAGTCTGCCGTTTCCATCTGGGCCTGTTATTAACTAATATTTGTGTGATTTGTAGCATAACAACAGCAGTCTTGCAATCAATACCTGCAGCAGCGTGGCCAAAACCACCCCTTTCGTCTTCCTCTCTGCGTGGAGCATTAAGAACCAGTCAGTTGCAAATCTCTGAGAACAAAAAACATAATGATTATGATTTATGTCCTCAGGAGCGCCTTGGATGCAGACTGTTGAACCTGTTCTTGTCCCTCGGATCTGCTGGCTAACGCATTAATCTCATCCTCTCCGTGTTTGGTGAGGAAAATGCAATAATCGTCCATCAACCCTTTCTGGCCCGGCCCTCATATTTATCTCTTTTTATTGCATATGGATTGCTGGACGCCAGGTGATGTGTGGAAGCTGTCGGTGCATATAAAACCACCGTTTATATAAAACTCACAGAGGCTTAGTCCATCAGAAAGGGCACTTTTCGATCACAACTTCTGTAAGCGAAATAAAAACAAACATTCGGATAACCTCAACACTCAATGTGGTGGTGCACACACATTTTGTTGTTTTTCTTAAAAATCACTATGAAGGGAAGTTGGAGCTATTTATGTTATGAGGGTTTAGTGGGTAATGTATTTGAGCCCTGGAGGACATACAGCTGAACAGCTGAGTCTGTTTGTTTGCTTTTGCAAAGATCAGCTTTTTCATTCTGCACCTGACGTTTAACTCTGGTGTGGTTTAGACTGACTCAGAGGTTATCATGATCATCCTTCAACCTGTACGATCTATGCGGTTTGTCAGTGCACCTGTTTTACGCTTTGTTTATGAAGCTTTCACACTCATTTCATGCCCTGCAGGACCTGGCTAAAACTGGAATAGATTTTCATGGTGGTCCTAGCAAGTCTATTCAGTTTTTTTCCTGGTTTGTTGCTGGTTTAACATGGCAGAAAATGCTGGTCAACTAGTTTGTTTTTCTTATGAAGCTGATTGACCAAGGTTAGCTGGTTGCGGTAGTTAAAAAGCCTCGGATTTCTATGGATCCAACATATATGGTGACCAGAATTACTAGTCTTATTCAAGAAAGAACATGCATGCTAGCTAGCTATATAGAGTATTTTCAATAGTTTGTGTCAGTTATATGTAGGGTATAATATTTGGGTTTCTAATTCCCCATTTTAAATGAGTTCAAAATCATTCAAAATAATAAAAACTGCTAACATCAAAAATAAAAAAGGCCATGTTCACACAGCAGCAGAATACGGTTGTCAGAACAGTAATTCAGTTCTCAATATGGTTACGTTCACACACAGTTCAATTTTTTATGGGAGTGACAACAGCAAATTTATAACCAAACTCACACCCGTAAATCTTTAGGACTCGCAACCGCATTCTCTGAGAAAACACACACTGTGTGAACGGAACCGGACTGGACAACTATTTGTCTGTCATGTCAAACAGTGTGAGAGAGCAACTCTGTGCTGCACAAATGCATGTCTACCATTTGTGGCTGCTCTACACTATCACAAACGTGTGTCTAACTTGTCTTATTGCGACAGTGATACAAGGGTTTTAGGTATAGTCACTGTTGCCGGAGCTTCTCTTGTCAGTTTTGTGTGCAATGCACGACTCAAATGCTCCGCTCTCCATCCAGATATAAACACTTCTGTCAGTTAGTAAAGATTTGACGGATGAACTCGCAGCTCGATTGGACTCTTGCCATTTTAAGTGATGAGACTTGTCAGTTTTATGGACGTTACCATTTTTTATATTACTTTGGTCACTGTCGCTATGGTTAATGGTAAGAGAATACGGGCGAACTGTATTCACCTTTCATAAATGAAACAACCTATAAATGAAGTTGCAACCATTCATTATATTTATTGAAAGGTTAACATTATGTAAATTCTTATGGTGTAAATAAAGCCCTAACCTTCAAGTAAATAACTTGGGTCATAGTGGTTTGCTGACATAAAAGGTTGAAAACCCCTGTATTGCATTATAGACTGTGAGCTGTCTCACTCCTGACCTACAGTAACAATCAATAAACTCCATACTCCATAAGCTCCAAGCTTGTGCTACAGTTTTATACACACACACACACACACATATATATATATATAAAATAAAAAAGACCCTGTCTTGTTCCTCTCAGTTATTAATCACTGTCTGTAAGGCTGCTGTTCTTGATGTATGATAGCCAATAAAATGTTCTATGATTCTCTCTGAACATGTTCTATTAGAGTGATCAAAGGCCATAACCACATTTTAACATGGGTGTGATGGATGCTTGTGGATGGGGTAAGCCTATAGTACAGATTGTGTTAGTTGCCCTGTCATTATTTTTCCATAAATAATGCCTGAATAATATAGCCATATGGTCCCAGTCATTTAGTTTGTTTATATATTAATTTAATGGCATAACAGGAGCTTTTTTTTTAATTATTATTATTTTTTATATACATCGTTTCCTATAAATTCTATGCAAAAATATTCTCTCATTCATGTGATTCGTTTTCCCATGTGAATAACTGATTGTTTTGAATGACCCCAGCATCTGGATGACTCCATCCCCTATGACTGATTCGGACTGTATGAAGTGGTATTTATGGATGTCTTGTTAATAGAAACCAGTTTCACTGCTGCATTGACCTTTGGTGTGAGAAAGCTGCAGCTGTGTTTGCATGCACCTCAGTGCACAGAGTTGCAACTGTATTCACTTAGCATTAATAATTTTATTTTTAAATGTAGTATTTCTAGTAGAGTAAGGGGTCATTTATACAACACCATTTCAACTAAAAACTAAAAACTTTTTATGCGTTTTGGCCCCACAACAACAGCGTTTCTAGGGGCCTGAAAGCGCAGACATCTCCGTATATATTTGTTGATCAGTGACATCATGTGCATGCGTATTAGTTGTTCAGTCTATAGGCGCGTAGTGTTTCTTTACAAAGTGTCATCACCAACTACTGGCTTGGCATGCATAATACAGCATTTTTAGTCGTTTTTGCAGATCTGTGTGAACGGGGATTGTTTTGACAACGTTGTCGTCTGTGCGTGAAAAACGCAAAGGAAAAACGTTTCATTATTTTGTACATTGTTGTTGTGTAAACGAACCCTAATTATGTATGTCTTTTAGAGGAATTATATGTAATTTGTAATATTGCATATTATTTGATGTTAATCATATAAATAATATTACATGATAATTTGTTTAATATTTATATACTTGCATATTTATTTATTTGCTTAATTTTTTATTTTCTGGGAAAAATCTTTCTAGCGGCCTTTCTAGATGCAAATTAATTTATTACGTGTACTTGACTACTTCAACTTATTTATATATATTTTGCATTTTGTGAATGTTTTTATCCAAAGTAACTTACATTTCAGTTAAAATATACAATTAAAAATTAATATTTTATTTTAGTTCATGCATTCCCATATATTAAGTGTTTATTATTATTATTCTTTATTTATTTTTTTGGAAGTTTCATTTTGTGAAGTACATTGGTTTTGAATTATTTTTGTAGCTTAAGACAAATTGGTCATGAAAGGTAAAAGCTGCGCTTTCATCGCTTCTTAGGAAAGTGAAACTTGAGCCTGACATGTACTGTAATATGAACCCTCGGAGTACAAACTATTTGAAAACTAAATTATGTAATATTAGGGAAGGATTTCTGAATTTTAGCTGGACATGTCGTATCCAGAATACTGCTGAGAAATCCTATTCTGTATGGAAGGATAACAAATCTTTTGGTTCCTTTTACAGTGAAATCCCATTTACTAAGCCACATTAAGGTTAACAATAGATCAAGTGGTTTTTATATTTACATAATGCTCTTTCTGTCTCATGTAATTCCACGTCAATAGACCCCAGTCTGTTCTGTAAAAGTCTGCCAGGGCAAATTGTTTTGATTTTCGGAAACTTTGTATCAAACAGCGCTTTTATGTTCTGAGATTTCTTGGGTAAGCAGAGTTTTGACTAAGTGTCATGTTGAATTAGGATCAGTATCCTTGAAGAGGCCCAGCTAGCTTTGAGCAGAGCTCTCTGGTCCTCCTCACATGTTCTTGGGAACTCATGGGAAGAAACTACAATCGTTTTCCTGGATTAGTGACTTCCATTGCCTAACTCATTTTGCTTAATCCATCTGTAAGGCTAAACCATGGGTTCTTTACTGGAATTTAATTTGATATGCTCTGATATATCTAAACTTTCAAAGTTTGTCAAATTAAATTAGTGATTACTGTATCACTAATATACCTGTTTTTTCTTTTGCCTTTCAGCTGTAAGTCCTTTGATCTCTACTTTCTCCTATCCTGGAGTAAGGGACTACTCCCAGCTGACCCTTGACCTCACCAGGAATGAACTTATAGTGGGAGCGAGGTAAAAACTTTATCTTATATCATTTTTTCCCCCTATATATTTGCTACTTTTTTTTTTGTTGTTGTTTATTTTGCTTTATTGTTTGGTCACTACATATTTTCATTTGTGTTTAAAATTGTACTGCTGGTAATAGAAACTGTAATGAAAGTTATTTTATTCAACAAGAAGAATGCAAAACAAAACCTTTTTCACTAGTAGTCTGACTTTTGGACCTCACATTATTTTTCATTTCCCTTGCCATATTTTAATTGAATGTGGCATTGAATGAAATGTCATTTTATTGAATCTTTCCGGTGGATAGATTATAACAAACTAACCTTTTGCTATCTCTCTTTCATTTTATCTGCAGAAACTACCTCTTCAGACTAAATCTAAACAACATTTCACTAATTCAGGTAAGATACAGACCTACAGTTTTTAATAACGTTCACTCTCTTCTACTAGATCATGATTCCTGCTTGATGTGGCCTTTGTAACTTTTTGGCTAGGGCTGTCTATCAAGCCTTTGGGTGTTAGAGAGTGCTGGCTTATGGTTATTGATTCTGAAATGAATGGGTCAGCTCCCAAAACTGCCTGGACAAACTTCATAGGAAGTGGCATTGCCTGGCACAGAGAGCAAGTGCCATCCTTAGTGAATGTACCAAGAGTTTACTCTGGCTTGGTGCTAAAACCCCTATGAAGGTCAGCCAGGACTGTCTGAGGTCTAAATAAAGCAATGAAATGAGACTGTGGTGGCTTTCCCACCTGTTGCTGTGGTTGCATATATCTCTTTTATTCCACCAGTAATCTCTCTGCCTTGTCTGATGCTCTCACTCGAAGACCACTCATAATGTTTCATGCATGAAGCAGCATGTGGTTGAAAATAAAATTTCAGTATCAGTCAGTCTCATTCTCTCTCACCTTAGATAACCAAATGCACATCTGATTGCACAACAAACAGGGACCAAATAAGTCACTCCGTTCACATATTCCCAGGTCTACGTCTATTGTTTTGTTTCAATGACATTACTAAATTTGTAGCAGTTTTCTCCGCTGTCCCAGTGGAGAGGATTAGGTGCAATTTCATTTTCCTCCATCTCACCTTCGCCTGCGTATCTCTCCTGGGTGATCTCAAACTGTAAATAAACAAGGCCGATCTTTCTTCATTTTGAGTAACTGGAGCATCACAAGTGGAGGCACGGTCCAAATTGATGAGAAGCACCTTGCCAGCTTTTGAGAGTGTCTTTGCCTAAACAGCACACAGAGGGAGGATATTAAAATGGGCACATACAAGAGGTTGAGGAATGAGACACTGGATACTAGAGTGAAGTTAAAGGAAGTTCCATAAATGAAAGAAATAAGCTGGTGACAGAATTTACCTGACAACACAAAGCATGTATTCCTGAATTGTAACCAATTCCCAAAACACTGTAATTATACAGTTAGTGTTACTAAAGTTAAGCCATGAAATTGAAAATCAAACAAAATTACTAAGGTCACACTTTCATAGATCTTGAGGCTTACTGTATTTGAGTTCTTGGTCTCGATAGCAATGATGAGAAACATTTGATTTGTTTGTTTGTTTGTTTGTTCTGTTGAAAGAAATTAATACTTTTATTAAGCAATTAAATTGATCAAAGTGACAGTAAAGACATTGCTACAAAAAATCTATTTCAACTAAATGCTGTTTTTTAACTTTAAGAATCCTGCAAAAAATGCCACAGTTTTTACAAATATACAAATATTAAGGAGCACAACTGTTGAGTCTAAAGCAAAAGAAGGAATTGAGATATTAAAGAGATATAATTTGTGTATTAATTAAATGTTTTATTATTATTATTATTATCATCTTATGGGGAAATCAATGAAGCTTTAGATTTCTGTTGTGCTTTAGGTCTTTTATAGAAATTTGCTAAGATTTTAATTTAATAACAAAAGCCGCATTAACTAGTATTTTGGCAGATGCTTTGGTACCCATCCGGCAACCATGAACATTTTTGTTAGGATTTCAGCACCTATATATCATATCTTGTAGCTAGAGATTCTATTATACGCTTTCATTTTATTCTTAGAATAAGCCATTGTCACTGAGCACCCTGATGTCTCATTCATTCATTCCCATCACATTCACACATTCTTCATCTTTTCATCCTGCTTTCTGTATTTTTGTCCTCACTTCTACCTGTGTGCCACCTCTCTCTGCCTCCTTTTGTCCTTCTCCCCTACACCATTAGAGCTATCCTGCATCTTTCTGCCAGGAGTGTAATGGGGCTGACAGAAAGCCAGCTCATCTCAGAAATGTACGTCTTGGTGCCAAACATGCTGCCGTTGGCAGAGGAGAGCAGCAGCTCAGACGAGCCTTTTCAACATTACCCAGGCTGGGATGGGGTGAAAAGAGCTGATTCTTACCCTTTGAGTTATTCACTGCGCTGACCCGTGGGTACGCACCTGCTGTCCTCATTTCCGTGAAACTATGAATAAGGGAAATTTGCCATGGCCCAGAGAAACACACACTACCAGTGAAAAATTGGACACACTGTGCTAAACTGTCGATAAAACCTCATAATTCCACCCTGCCTCAATCTTGAAGTACCACACACATTTTGGACCGTGTTTGTTTGCAACACGAGAGTAAATAAAGAACTGGTTGTTTGAAAAAATCTGCATTTTCTTTCCTCAAGAAACACTGGGTCAGAGCATCTCCAAAACTGCAGCTCTTGTGGGGTGTTCCTGGTCTGCAGTGGTCAGTGTCTATCAAGAGTGGTCCAAGGAAGGAAGAGTGGTTTTGACACCAGCGACAGGGTCATTGGCGACCAAGGCTCATTGCTGCACGTGGGGAGCGAAGGCTGGCCCGTGTGGTCCGATCCAACAGACAAACTACTGTAGCTCAAATTGCTCAAGAAGTTAGTGCTGGTTCTGATAGAAAGGTGTCAGAATACACAGTGCATCGCAGCTTGTTGCGTATGGGGCTGCATAGCCGCAGACCAGTCAGGGTGCCCATGCTGACCCCTATCCACCGAAAGTTCCAACAGTGGGAACTGGACCACGGAGCAATGAAAGAAGGTGGCCTGGTCTGATGAATCATGTTTTCTTTTACATCACATGGATAGGCGGGTGTGTGCGCGTCGCTTACCTGGGGAACACATGGCACCAGGATGCACTATGGGAAGAAGGCAAGCCGGAGGCAGTGTGATGCTTTGGGCAATGTTCTGCTGGGAAACCTTGGGTCCATCTGGATGTTACTTTGGCACGTACCACCTACCTAAGCATTGTTCCAGACCATGTACATCCTTTCATGGAAACGGTATTCCCTGGTGGCTGTGGCCTCTTTCAGCAGGATAATGCACCCTGCCACAAAAAAAAATGGTTCGGAAATGGTTTGAGGAGCACATCAAAGAGTTTGAGGTGTTGACTTGGCCTTTGAATTCCCCAGATCTCAATCCAATTGAGCATCTGTGGGATGTGCTGAACAAACAAGTCCAATCCATGGAGGCCCCACCTCACAACTTACAGGACTTAAAGGATCTGCTGCTAACATCTTGGTGCCAGATACCACAGCACACCTTCAGGGGTCTAGTGGAGTCCATGCCTCGACGGGTCAGGGCTGTTTTGGCAGCAAAATGGGGACCAACACAATATTAGGAAGGTGGACATAATGTTATGCCTGATCGCTCTCTCTCTCTCTATATATATATATATATATATTAGAGATCCTTTTGGACCAGATAGTTAAGGAAAACTATTTCCATAATTCCCATATCTCCATTTCAGTTCTGAAATTTAAAATCTAAAACCAAACTTTTTGACTTGTAGTGTATCTTCTCACTTTGAACACCAGTGATTTGATTTACCTGCGTCTCTGAAGTTCTTTTTTTATTATTATTTTCAACAACTGCATTATGAAACTACCCAGGGTGCATAGACACGATTGATAAATGAAAAGCATTTATCTGTGCCATGTTTTTATTACTACCACCATCATCAAAGCATTAGGCTTATTTTTTTTCCGGGATCCCAAACTTGTCTATCCCAAGAAAGTGTTTTTGACAAGATCAGTCCATGGTGTCTATGCACCCTGTGTTGCTGCTGCTCTTTCCCAAGATCTAAGCGGATGCATGAAAGCAGCAGGATTCCACTGCTTCCGCCTCATGGGGGACCAGCAGTCTCATGGGATCAGGAACATCTGATGATGTTGGCGTCACTATGTCGGCACAATGGGGGAGCCCAAGTTACTGTGATTGGGTCCCACCCACACACTGCGTTCTTTCTGTACCTCCTTGAGACTCCTTCATGCTGTAAGTAGGTTCTATTACATGAGAAATAGAAAAGAACACAGCTTCTGTCATCTTCTCTTTTCTTCTCGACTGTTGATCCCGTCCCTTTGGTACACATTTGTGCAAATGAAAAATTTGCACAGATCAGTTTACAATGTGAGATGAACTTTGTCTCTCAGAACTGTGGCTGCAGCATATAGTCAGTCAGAGCCTCCATAGACATTATTAAATCTGTCATATCTGACTAATGCAATTGCTCAGGAAAAAAAGATAATGACAGTTCATTCTCAGAGCCTATAGTATTCTATTTATGTGCTCATGGCTATTAATTTACATTATGGCTGTATCTAATGTGGAAATAGATGATCGTGCACCATGCTGTTCCGAAAAACAAAAGTTCAGCCATCATCTAAATGCTTTTTGCGAAACGAACTGGAATAATTTCTCCATTCTCAAAAACACAGACGTAGTCGGACGGATGTATTAGGGTATGATTTTTCCAGGATCTTCACTATCAGATTTATACACACTTGAATGAGTTTCTAATGATATTTGATCTGAAGGCCTATGCTTACATGCTTGAAATGTTTTGTAGACAAATATAAATTGTGCCTACATACATATGAATTATTGAAAAATGTGTCACTTTTTTATTTTTTTATTTTTTTGAAGATGGCACCCTTAAAAGGTTGAGGGTATGTCCAGAGTATGCTAAGGGAAAGCTTATATAATAAATATAAAATTAATCAATGCATCGTTCCTATATTTACATTAGTGTAATTTCATATTTTCGATGACTTTACTTTTTCTTTAACATGTGGAAAGTAGTAAAAATAAAGAACAAACTGGTGTGTCTAAACTTCTGAATGATAGGGTATGATATACCCGAGGGTCTCAGAATGTTGAGAAGCTTAGATCTGACACATCAGAGGCCCAGAACTTCTGGAGATGGAACCCGACTAGAAGCGTGACCTCAGGGTCACTGAGGAATGATGGGATGTTATGTATGTGGATGAAGAGCTATGGGAAAGAAGTGTTCACTTTGCTGAGGAGCCATGAATGAGAGAGCCCTTGGGTTTGACAGGTCCGGAATGTAAACAGATGGGTCTTGCAGGAGTAAGTTAGTTTGAGGAATCTGTCTCCGTCTATCTCAAGTCTCCATCATCCCTACTCTTTATCCACTCCACTCGCTTGCATGCAACCACACACTCATAATGGCATCCTGCCTCCATCTCTCAATGGAATCGGTCTCACAACTCCCTTCTCTGTCTTTGTTGATCTTTGTTTTTGTGTCATGCAAGTACATAAAGTACACTGAAGGAAAGGAAAGGATAAGAATTTAATGCCACAGAGGATTCCAGCCACTGATCAGTCTGATTTGCTTCATAGATTTGTGGTCCAAGTTCATGCATGGACTCAAGTGTGGGGAAGTGCTTGATGTATTGTCATTTTTGTTTTTTATACCTGACAAAATTGTATTAGGATGGCTAGCAGCTACTTTTTCTAGGTTGTCATCTGTTGTGTATTAGAAGCTGTTGTGCATTAAGAAGGCTACTTCTGTTCATAAGTTTGGGGTCAGTTAGATTTTTGAAAGACATTTATACTTTTATTCAGCAAGGATGCATTGAATTGACCAAAAGTGACAGTATATTTTGTAACAATTGAAATGTGTCTTTTACTGTTTCAAATAAATGTTCTTTTGAACTTTTTATTAACTAAAGAATCCTGAAAATATATGTATCACGGTTTCAACAAAAAAAAATTAAGCAGCACAATAGTTTTTAGCATTGATAAAAATAAATATTTCTTTAGCACCAAATCAGTATGTTAGAATGAGTTCTGAACGATCATGTGACACTTAAGACTGGAGTAATGGCTGTTGAAAATTCAGCTTTGCCATAACAGGAATAAATTATATTTTTAAATAAAAAAACCCCCATCAAATATCAAAACTTTTGAACAGTATAGTATTACACACAGCTTTATATTTATTCTTTATTACAAAGTAAAGTATCATTATTACTATTAATGGTCAAGAATTTTGAGGTGTAACTTTTGCGTAGACAGCTCTAGCAGATTATACAACTGGGCTTCTTTCATTTAGCCTCTGAAAATGTATGAGGAATTTTGGTAATAAATCAGTGCTTGTCATAGCATAAATACATGAAAAGCAATACAGGTAAACATAAACTGAGAGATTAATACGGCTGTCACAGCCTTCTTTCTGGTACCATTTCAGAGGTTTTTGTATGGCCAAGATAAGAACATTTAAGATTAACTTTTCATTGTGTGGTTCTACAATGAACCACCTTGAGAATTTCCTTGAAACAGGGTCATGCCTGATTTTTTTATTTATTTTTTTCTATCGCAGTTTACTCTGACATTATACACAATGTTTTCATGTGGCTATCAAGACCTGTAGAGGTTGTGTAAAAAATGGGGAATCTTTTGAATGTCCTCATGACCCATTTCAGAGCCCAAATCACCATCAGAACCCAGTTAGATACTTTTCTCTTAAACGATTAGTTCACTTTAAAATAAAAAATTACCCCACGATTTACTCTCCCTCAAGTCATCCTACAGTATATGACTTTCTTCTTTCAGATTAATACAATCGGAGTTATATTAATAATCACCCTGATGCTCCCAAGCTTTATAATGGCAGTGCACGGAAACCACCTGTTTGAAGCTCAAAAAAGTGCATCCATCCAAAACGTACTCCACACGTACTCCAAAGGCCTTCTGAAGCAAAGCAATGCGTTTGTGTAAGAAAAATATCCATATTTAACAAGTTATGAAGTAAAATTACTAGCTTCCACCAGACTTCCGCCTTCCGTATTCAACTTACGAAGAAAGTGTAACACCTCTTGCAGTTCAAAACACTTACGCTACGTCCTACGTATTCAACTTACAAAACAAGTAAGTTTTCGTATATTGAATATGGAAGGCGGTCTGATGGAGGCTAGTTATTTTACTTTATAACATATTAAATATGGATATTTTTCATACACAAACGCATCGCTTCGCTTCAGAAGGCCTTTATTAACCCCCCGGAGCTATGTGGAGTAAGTTTATGATGGATGGATGCTCTTTTTTTCAAGCTTCAAACAGGTGGTTTCCGTGCACTGCCATTATTAAGCTTTGGAGCATCAGGTTGATTTTTAATATGAATCCGATTGTATTCGTCTGAAAGAAGAAAATCATATACACCTAGAATGGCTTGAGAGTGAGTAAATCATGAGGTAATTTTCATTTTAAAGTTAACTAATCCTTTAAAGAAGAGGCCAATTGACCTATTAAAGGAATAGTCCTGAAAAATTAAAAAAGTCTAATCTTCTGTGGAGCACGAATGAAAATCAGTATGGTCAAAAACCAACATTGGACCCCATTGACTTTCAGTGTGTGGCCAAAAACAGTTAAAGCATTGTGCAGAATACCTTCTTTGTATTCCACGTGATGAGGAAAGTCACACAGGTCTGGAACAAAATGAGGGTAAGTGATGACAGAATAATCACTTCTGGATGAATGATCCCTTGTAACACATGAAAGTATGAGTGATCACAAATTCTCCCCATCTTTCCCATCTGTGGTCTCTCTTTCCATCCTCGGAGGTCAGTAATACTTCACTCTATACACAGAATTCAGACACATTTGCACTGGAAGGTACACTGGTCAGTCTATATCCAAAATGCAAACATCCGAGCCGCCACCCTCTACATTGACGAGACAGAGGTCTCTGCTCCCTGTCAACAGACAATGCCGTGAGAGCGCTCTGTGTGAATGCATTCAGTAGACATTGTTACAGCTGTTTTGGACAGAGACCCCTGTGGTCAAGAGGTGACTGCCCTCCTCAGCTGTAACCAATAGAACAGGAAGTTCTCAACGTGAACAAATAGCAGCTGAAAACAAGAGCTGTTTAGATTCTGGTCTGGTTTTGTTTTGGTTAGAAATATGTTCAGTGTTCACAAATACTCTGCGGTGATTATGAAACAGCATCCGGCTCAACAGATGGAAATTCATGAGCACAATGGTGGCTGCTGCTCTCATTTATTCTAATGATCTGACAGAGGCTCGCAGGATCACGGCGGCAGCTCTGCGGCGTGCTATATATTTCATATTTCGGCTCTCGTGGGATGGCTGGGGCCTTAGGAAAAGGATGCTCCAGACTGGAGATCAAAATGAAGAAAAGCAATGCTAAGCGTCTTCTTTTTGAAATGATCACTCAGCGGTCGCCCTAGGTGCAAATTTCAACTCTCTGACCTCAGAGTTTGATGAATGTGGGCTGATTTCATCCTACCCACTCATGATTAATTTCCCTCTGCAATTTGCCCAGATTTAATTATTTATGCAGTCTTTGTCACTGGTGGGCTAATTTGTGACATATAGACACTGGAAGGAGACTACAGCAATGCTTGATGTGAAACCCAGCGGGAAATGCCTCTTTAAAGAAAGAAAAAAAAAAAAGATTTCACTAGACTTACAGCAGGCATTTGTACCCATTGTTAATCTTGATACAAAATGACTGACAAAAATGTTTGTTAACAAAATATTTTTTAAATTGGTCAATGATGACAAAGATGAGGCGAAATGCCTATAAACCCTAATGCTCAAAATACTTAATTGGTTTGAGTAGAACAAACTTAAATTGAACAGATTAGTTCAGTTAAATTAACTGTTATGAGTATTTACAACTTTCTTTTTCTTTTGAGTTCACAGCACTGACATATTTCAAGTAAACAGAACTGTTTCATTGTTTGGAGTTGTATGAACTCATTTCTTTTCATTTAGATAAAATTAAGTTTTACTGAAACTGGGCTGGGATTTCTATTTCCTAGCATACTTTTCCCATGGCACTCGAAAGGGAGAGTAAATGCTAAAATGAAGTGTTGCATAATTTTTTTTAATGGTAAGGGAGATTTAGTAGTGATTAATGTTTTGTTTTGCTAATTTAGAAGAGTTTCTGTTAATGTGGGTTTTTGGAGAGTTACCATCATGGTGACAATTGGTGCATGCTGCTTGGTTTGAGAGTAAGTTACATGTTTTAAGTTGCTGTACTCATTCAGTAAGTGTTATACCATGCTATTGTTAACATGTTAGCAAATTAGCAAGTTGGCATTATCTGAATTTTCTTATTAGGGGTTTACAGTAAAGCAAATAACTCATTTGATTTGCAAGAACTCAAAATGAAAAAAAGATAACTAAATATTTTATATTAATTGCTATCAAAATGTATGAGTTAGCAAACTCAGTACTTCAAGTTAGGAGCCATTATCATGCATTAGTACTACAAACCCGAACCTTGACAGTTCTGCTTACTTAAAATTGGGAACATCAGAACTAAAATAAAATTAATGTAACTATTTACCTCATTTTTTTTAGTTGCAGTGCGCAAGCTATAAACAAAAGTGTAAAAAGCAGAAGTAGAAAAGTACATTCTTATTAAATTAAGAGTATTGTTATTACATTATTATTACGTTATATTAATAATTATTTATTACATTTTAAGGATATTTTGTCAAATACTATTAAAAAACAAAAGAAATTGTAAAAATTAAGTCTTTGTGTCTGTAAAATAGTTTTCTTATTGAGAACTTTTAGTTTGGTTTTCCAGTAAAAAGATGCATTTGAAACCAGATGAAAAAAAGCAAAATTGTGAGAAGTTTTTATCAGAAAATATAATGAATATATTTTCCCCCCTTTTTGAAAAAAAAAAAAAGACTTCTAATCTAATGAAATGTATTGAGATTTATGCTTAAAAGGGCTCTCAAACCTGTATCAAAAAAGCTCTGCGGTGCGGTAGTGCCTCAGTCGGTCACGTCATTGCTCTTTTTCTTGGGAGTTTCGTAACTCGCTGAGGCATTTGGGTTCACTCAAAATGGCCTTCTTAAATTAAAGCCATCACTCACATCCACATACGCCTTTACTGTGCATGCGATGATGCTTTTATCCCGGTGTTGTAGTGCAACCACATTGTTAGAGCTATGCATTAGACACTCACCTGTTGTATCATTTCTCATCCTGTTATTCTAACCTAAAGTAAATATGTTCAGACGGCACAGCTGTGAACCTTCAAAGGGCTCCTTATTTGCATGTCCTGGGCACACACACGCCTCTAGAAAAAAACTCATGCACTACCCTTATTCAGACCTACAGAGCGGGGTGTTCACCCCCATGCTACACTGGCTCTGTTTTTCTGATGGTGAATATGGTGTTGGGAGAAAAGGGTATGCTGGAATGTGAAGTGAGAAAGAGAGATCCAATGCTGTGAGGGTAGGAGGAGATGGTAGAGTGCGGATCTGCGCCCTCTTGTGTAAGGTTCAGCGTTCTTAGACAATGAGGCGAAGGTATTGAGAGTCATGTCACATCTTTGAGGGCGGTGGTAAATGTGGATGGGACTGCTTGAATAGGGCACTCTGTTAAAGGACAAAACAGGGCGGTGCCTCGGGTTGCCTATTGAAGCACACAGACCTTGAAGATCCGCCAATGAAACGGATGGGCTCGCACCTCCAGCCAGCAAGATGGGGGCGGAGCCATCACACTTTAATCAGGGGCCTCCTAATGAGTATGCAAATGACATTTTCCTCCCAAACTAGTGAAGTTTTGGAGGGAAGGGAATGTGCATGCAAACTCAAGTCCTGCACTGCAAGTATTAATATTCAGTATTTTGGATTTTTTTTTCTGGTAAAATATGTAAACATTTTCAGGTTTTTTTTTTTTTTTACCTCAGAACCAAAATTGTGAATAAGACTTAATTTGCCATTGATGCCAGTTTAAAGAGATTTCTTGAAGACAAGTTTTCAAATAAACTTCTCAAGTAAATGCATCTTAATTTTTATCCTACATTTTTAAGATAAAAATACAATAATTACATTTGTTGCTGATTGAAATGTTTAAAAAAACAAACAAATTTTTTACATTTTATGTTATGACATACAAAAGCAACTTTCAGGCTTTGTTTTAATGGTTAATTTGTCCTTTTTTTTTTTTTTTTTTTTTTTTTTT
>RJVU01016332.1:94634-132735 GCA_003731715.1 Anabarilius grahami | reverse complement strand
ATAATTTATTCTTATTATTTATTTTTTTATTTTTTTTAAATAATCCAGTATAAGAAAAATACCACATTTCCGGTTGGTGTTGATGACAGGGTACTTGAGCCGTACTGATGCGGTTATGGGGGATTTAAGACAAAAATTTTTGGAAATCTCTGGCTTAATGAACAAACAATTACGTCATTACCTCTGCATGCTTTTAATCTATATATTACCTCATCCTCTTTGGCATAACGCTTGTCAAAGGTAATTTTTCATTCAAAAGTTCGAACCTCCCACCAGTGAAAAGCTCTCCGAACACCATCCGCCACTGCCTAGTGGATACCGGCCCCCCCAACGGTGGCAGGGTTTCCAGTTTCACATTCAAGCTTTCGCCAAACATGGCATACAGTGTGCTTTTCACAGCCTGCCTCTTCAGAATGGTCTTTGGGAATAGCAGTGGAGGGCTGGCATTGTTCCAGTGTGGTGTGAAGAGAGGGACTGCCGTGGCTAAGGTCAGGGTTAAGCTGACGGATTCTTCCAGAAAACAGGGGCTCACAGACAAGATGTTAATGACCTGAACGATGACTCACCGCTTAGGCATCCATCACAAACATGCCTCCGTCCTGAAACACACATGAATGCAAACACAAACAAAAGAGCACCAGATCTGTTTGGCATTGTGTCGTACCTGAGAGATTTGGTGTTGTTAACTTCTTTGACCGGCAAGGAGGTAGCTAAATGTATATATCTAACCATTGACAATTCAGGAATTTTCTCAGTATTAAATGGTTAGTTTACCCAAATGTGGAAATTCTAACATTATTTCCTCACCCTTATGTACTGCAGTTTTTAAGCCCTGATGACTTTCTTTGGATTTGGAGGAAGAAAAAAAACAAAACAAAAAAAACAGATTTTTTTTCTATATTTTGTAAGTCAATGGAAATGGTCGGATGCTGCTGGCATCCTAAAATGACAAACTAAATCTTTGCCTCTGCCATAGTTCTCAAATCTCATTCACATACTGTATACTCAGATATGGTGCATCAAGAAATGTCATTAATTAATACACTATTAATACACTAAACCAATTACCATCAGCTTTATCTGCTTATCTACATTGAAGGGTTTCTTATGTTTGCATATGTTCTCTATTACAGTTCTTGAATGTGTTAGGTTTGTAGCTTTTAAAAGAGGTTCACCCTTTTATATAGCCAAAGTTTATCCTATTCAGAAATACAAATGACATTTAAGATCTATGGTGTAGGGCAAAGTCTCTTCTGGAGTTGTTCATAAATTTATGTAATCAAGTCGACTTTTTTCTCTTCCTACTTATTTTGCCATCTAATCTTCCTCCAGGTTCAAATATTCTGTCCTTGAATAGGTTGTTTGCACATGATGTCACGGTGTGGTGGGAAATGCAGATGGAAGACTGCTTCCCATGTAGAAAATAATTTTGCAGGAAGTGATAGGGAAACAGTATGAAATGCCTATGTTTTGCGTTGTTTATTGTTGCTATGATTCATCAGGAGGAAAACTGCAAGAAATTAACTGAAAAATTAAGGAAAAAGTGTCTTGTAATCCTGTGTCTGCAGTCGGGAGGAGCCGAGTCGGATAATATTTGTGTGTGCAGTGACCACTTTGTCAAAAGTTAATACAACTTGCATATGTTGCCAACAAAAAAGTAGTATGCCTCCATAGTTTTGTATGCTTTCATATGTTTTCTGGAGTAGAAGGATGTCAGTGCCCGGTTGCATAAAGCACCTTAAGTGTAATTTTCCTTAGTGTAACATGATTTGGAAAACTTCACCATTAGTGTTACATGAAGCAAGCAGGTTCAAGTCTTCTAATGAGACATGATCGGCCGCTTTATATGATAAACATTTTAATTTAAGAAATTTAGTTTATTCACATAAACATTGATCAAATTACATATGTAGCATACTCTATCTGTATTAACAAATAACGTGTCCATGGCAACAATAGAATTTTATTACGGCAAAACCTTGGTCGATGTCGTGATATCAAAGACTTTATATGCAACACCCTTAAGTCATTCCCATAAGTAAGGGAAATCACGCCTTAAGTCTCATACTTAAGGGAAAAACTTGAGGTGCTTTACGCAACTGGGCACTGTAGAAGTTACAGTTTCGTTGACAAAATCGCTCCTCTTTATAAAGTAAAGATCACGTCCAACATATGTTATGATTTTCTGTTTATACCTCTCTTGTAATGGTGTCTAAACCAGTACATTAAAGGGTTAGTTCACCCAAAAATAAAAAATAATGTCATTTATTACTCACCCTCATGCCGTTCCACACCCGTAAGACCTTTGTTTAACTTCGGAACACAAATTAAGATATTTTTGTTGAAATCCGATGGCTCAGTGAGGCCTACATAGGGAGCAATGGCATTTCCTCTCTCAAGATCACTTAATGTACTAAAAACATATTTAAATCAGTTCATGTGAGTACAGTGGTTCCATATTAATATTATAAAGCGAGAGAATATTTTGGTGAGCCAAAAAAAACAATAACGACTTATATAGTGATGGCTTCAGGAAGCTTCGGAGTGTTATGATTCTTCTGTGTTGAATCATGATTCGGCACAGTCTCAAACCGCCAAACTGCTGAAATCACGTGACTTTGGCGCTCCGAACCTCTGATTCGACACGCTGATTCATTTATGCTCCGAAGCTTCATGAAGCAGTGTTTTGAAATCGGCCATCACTATATAAGTCGTTATTTTGTTTGTTTTTGGCGCACCAAAAATATTCTCGTCGCTTTATAATATTAATATTGAACCACTGTACTCACATGAACTGATTTAAATATGTTTTTAGTACCTTTATGGATCTTGAGAGAGGAAATGTCATTGCTCCCTATGCCGGCCTAACGGAGCCATCGGATTTCAACAAAAATATCTTAATTTGCATTCCGAAGACTAACGAAGGTCTTACGGGTGTGGAACGGCATGAGGGTGAGTAATAAATAACAGAATTTTCATTTTTGGGTGAACTAACCCTTTAAGGACTTTCTTCCATCTCGTCCATTCTGCTTTTCACTTCCTGCCCTCCATCTGAATTTCGCACGTCATCAGAATCACATGATTGTTACAATCAAGCTATTACGATTCAGTCCCATCAGTCGGGGTTCACTTGAGCCACAGCATTCATCTGCTTTTCTGCAGTGAAGGGTTTCTCATAGTTAGTGTTTCCTGCTAACCTCATGCCCTTAGTGATCCATTCAAACAAATGGACTATATTTAGAGTTTCAGTCAAGATCTGAAACCCATGGGATCTAAAGCGTAGAGATGAAGGTGGTGGCTTTGTGCTTATAACCGAGTAATTTGTAATAGTATGTGTTTGTTATTGTGCACATGCCCACCGTATGACAGCAGGATTGCAGTTTTTAAGTGCTGTCTCTATTATTGTTGGCTGGACTTGCAGCTCCAAGGGGGCATAATTGGGCAGAGGAAAATGGAGTGGCTTGTGCTGGTGAAAAAAAGAGAGAAGACGACGAGGTCTCTGTGCTTGAATGAGAGTAGGGATGGTATTTACATGCAAATTGCATCTGGTCTTCCAACTGTCTAGTTACCTCACCCTTTTAAGCCGCTGGCCCACTTATCATGCTGTTTACACAATAAACACCACAATAAGGTTAATGTCTTTTGATGCATCTGGCTAAATGCAATATTATCATCAACAGTTGCGTAACCTGGCTCCTGCTTTATTGCAAACAGCTGCCGGGCAACTGCGAATCACAGCAAGTCACTTTTTTGGGGTTTATTTTGGTTTCCTAGGCAACGGAATGGGGCCCAGACGAAGACACCAGGAGGTCCTGTCAAAGCAAAGGGAAGACGGAGGTAACTTTAAACCCCCAGGTTCTCTGTTGAATAGGCACATTTCTTACAAAATGCTGACAGCCCATTGGCCAAAGAGGTCGGGTATTGTTGAGGTTTGTGGGAGGGCAATATGTTCAGCTTACTTATTCAGTATTTTTAAAGCCCAAAGGTCAGTATTTTCTTTTTTTGAGCTTATCGTTCGCTGAATGTGAAAGGCAAAGTGAAAAATCCACTAGCAGATTAAAACGGTGCAGGAAAAAGTGTTTTTGCAATTATTAAAGCATTGCAAGAAAAAGCTGAGCACCTTTGAATGACTATAAAGAACCGGTTCTCACCATCAACACTGAAACTAGTTTTTTTCAAGAGTTTGAGCATGCTGAATGAAAATGGCCTAGCCTTTTGTGGAATATGGAGTTTGCCATAATTCTGTAATTTCCCAGAATGATACACATCTTTTGCAAAGACTGATCTGCTACTCACGTATTCAGTAAGGGATGAACTACAAAACCAACATGGTGGGAGTTCTCATCTCAAATAGACAGCAGAAACCACAGTCCCTTAGCTGTTAATTTAAGCTACGTGGCTTTATGCCTCAGTGACGTTAGGGTGCTTATCACTTCCCATCCTGTTTGAAATGCTGTCACTTTTACAGTCAAGGTTGATGCTGTGACTCGCTGATCCAGTGTTAGATGGGATTATTTATGGATTGTCGTACAAATGGAAGCTGAAGTAATCACATTCCTTGGTGAAGCATAAGTGCTCTCACTGGAAATAATGGATATGTTCGGAATAGCATATTAGCATCCTTTGTCATAACATTATAAATAAATGATAATTTCTATAATAATATTTAAGCAGTCCTATAGGATTAAGCAAGAATCCTACAAAAAATTCCCTCTTTGTGAACTGCATTTTTTCAGTTTACACTACAGTTCAAAAGTTTGGCAACAGTAAGATAGGAAGATTAAAGGGTTAGTTCACCCAAAAATGAAAATTATCCCATAATTTACTCGCCCCTCAAGCCATACTAGGTGTATATGACTTTATTCTTTCAGCCAAACACAATCAGAGTTATATTAAAGGGTAAGTCACCCCAGAATAAAAATTCTGTCATTAATTACTCACCCTCCATTCGTTCATCTCATTTTTCATCTTCGGAACACAAATTAAGATATATTTGATGGCAGAATGCTGTCAGATTTCCTTCCATAGACTGCCTTTGCAACTGACACTTTGACGCTTCAAAAATGTCATAAAGAGATCTGAAAACTAATTCACATGAATCGAGTGGTTTAGTCCAAATTTTCTGAAGAGAATCTTGTTATGATGAATAGATTTAATTTAGGCTTTTACTCGCATGTAAACATTGATCAGCGAACATAAGCAGAAGCTCAACCAAACCTGAATAATGCACAAGAACAAATTTCTTCCGGAAGCTTAAACATGTCGCGTAACAAATGAGGTTCATTCTCGTGTGTTACGCAGCACTTTTGAGCTTCCGGAAGAGGTTTGTTCTTGTGCGCTATTCAAGTTAGGTTGAGCTTTTGCTTATGTTTGCCGATCAAGACCCTAGATTTTGAAGCCCAAAAAAGCAAATCCATCCATCATAAAAGTAATCCATATGGCTCCAGGGGATTAATAAAGGCCTTCTGAAGCGAAGTGGCACATTTTTGTAAGAAAAATATCCATATTTATAACTTAATAAACTATAATCACTGGCTTCCGGTAACGGCCGTTCGCGAGTCTAGTTCCAGCGGAAGAATGACCTCTTACTCTACTCCTACATCCTATGTCATACGTTGGGTCAGAGGTCACTTTTCTGCCAGAACTCGACTTGCATATGGCTGTTATAACATTTTCAATTCAATATTTTCTTACAAAAACGCTCTTTTGGGCTTTAAAATCTAGGATACCATTCATTCCCATTATAAAGCTTGGAAGAGCCAGGATATTTTTTAATATAACTCCAGTTGTGTTTGGCTGAAAGAAGAAAGTCATATACACCTAGGATGGCTTGAGGGTGAGTAAATTATGAGTTATTTTTGGGTGAACTAACCCTTTAAGTTTTTATTCAGAAAGGACACATTCAATTGATCAAAAGTGGCAGTAAAGACACTTACATTGTTACAAAAACATACGATTTAAAAAAATGTAATTCTTTTCAACTCTCTATCTCTTTTCATCAAAGATTCATGAAAAACATATGTTTATGGAATAAATTACAGTAGTATTTATTTTTTCATATTGCTATTTTCATACATTTTTAATTACATATCTTAAATTGTATGCATTACAATAGTAATTTGAACATGCCACTGCTATTATAATACTGTCAAATGTACTGTCCCCCTGCAGGTGGAGTGTCAAAACTACATCCGTGTGTTGCTTGTCAACAAGACAGAGGTGATCACCTGTGGTACCAATGCCTTCCAGCCCCTTTGTATCACCAGAGAGGTAAGCATCTATCAGTTAAATGAGCGGTCTCAACTGGAACTTTTATTAAAGTGTGTGTGTTATCCATGCTGTATCCTTCTCTCAGGCAGGGAACATGAGCAGAGTGTTGGAGAGGGTGAATGGAGTGGCCCGTTGCCCCTACGACCCCCGTCATAATTCGACGGCTGTGGTGACCGAAAGCGGAGAGCTGTATGCCGCCACGGTCATCGATTTCTCCGGCCGGGACCCTGTCATCTACCGCAGCCTAGGAGGAATGCCGCCTCTGCGGACCGCCCAGTACAACTCCAAATGGCTTAATGGTACATTAATCTCATCATCTCATGTCTGATAGTCTCATATTCCAGGGATCGTCTGGAAAGTTTCAACATTTCTGTTGATGCCCTTTTATTTTTCTGTCCTACTAATATGCAGCCAAATTGCCAAATGGTGTTCTTCAAATGAAAAATGATGATACTTTATTCAATTGGTAAGAGCACTCCACATACGAAAGTTGTTTCCCTTAGACATCAATGAGATTAAATGGAAATCAAACCGTGCTTTTTTGCTAAAGTCTCCTGAAACTAAAATTTGCTAAGTCTCTTAAAAAATCTCACATGCATCTCCTCTTTTTAGTATAGATATCTAAATTTTCCCAAAGTGCTCACATTTGTCAAGAGAACAAAGTCTGTGTTCAAACAAGCAGAAATGAAATTTCAATTTGATTTCAATCAAACATGTTATTTTAGTATTGATATAATAATGATTTTATTTTTTTGTTATTTTGGTGCTTCACCTTAAACTAAATGAAAATGGGAAATGTAGTCTTGGCAACTAGCTGAAAAAAAAATAGGTTTGAGGGTTTTTTTTATTTTTGTAAACATTTATTTTATTTCAAGCAACGAAAATGTTTTAGTTTTGGTTAATAACCCTGGTCCATGTTTGATGTGACCTACTGTAAGTGCATATGACAAGTTTCTACCATATCTAGCCTTTTGTTAGGTATGGAGTTGTAGATCGTCCTTCAACAAAAAGCGAGAAAGGCAAAGCTACACTCTCGCAGTTGCATCCTTTGTATCTAAGGCAGATTTTTAGAGCAGCCCAAGCTTGTCAGGGGAGGAACCAGTCAAACATGGGGACGAACGAAACTCAGCATACTTCCTGCAAAAAGTCAAAAGGTGTCAATAATCTCCCAGCTGCTGACACTGTGCCTTTTCCCACAGAAAATTCATCCAACACCAGTCAAAAAAGAATAAGCAGAAAGTTGTGATGCCAGAGCTGTAAGTCATACAGTGAGGATGTGTCAGAGAATAGTTGAGGTGAAAGTAGAAGGACGTAGACAAGGGTTGGAGAGTTAGAGGTGGTGGTGCAAGTGTAGAATTGGGTTGAATGGAGTAAGGTTCAGGCATCCAGCAGTGTAATTATTCCTCATGGCCGAGAGAGGGTGAAATTGCAGCTGCAACGCTTCACGTCACCCAGTCGGCCTGTAGTTCCACTGTAGGTTCACACTTCAGGAGATAGAAAGACAAAAAGTGAGATTATTTAAGAATGCACATTTAGTACCTGCAGTCTAAGGACACATATATTGACCATATTTAAATAAAATCAGCACAAGAAAGCTTGAAATCAATGTGAATTGCTATTGTACTTCTTGAACGTTGTATAATTCAAAATGAAACAGGAAATATACAGCTTACATGAGTTGTGAGTTTGCGCTTTTTGTGGCTGTTGTAGCTAAAGTAGCTTTTTGGCTAATAGGTAACAACTTTATCAAGCTGTTCATTAATAGTTTGCACAACTCTCTCTTCAAATATATCTTTTTCCAGCACAGCCAAAGTAAAACTGCTAACCTTTCATTCGTGTGTTAGCTGGATGCAGACTCAGTGGAGATGAAGTGTGAATTAAACACTTGTTTCTCAACTGGGGTTCAGTGAAGAACAGCATGAACCTCAAGGGTCCACAATCGAATCCATCCGCCCTTTTATTTTACCAGTTGTGCCAGGTGCTGCTGACTAAATGTTTTTTTGTTTTTTTTAACACTGGGCCTGTGTGGGGTCGGACCTGAAGTGAGATGTGATATTGTTTTAGCACAGCTCTGATTCAATGAGAAATATCATCATCGCCAACAGCGGGGCTATTAGAACATGCCTCTCTCCTCTGGAGCTTATTGGGACTCATAATTCACTTCCCAGCTTAGTGTTTTCTCCTGACTGCAGCCCACAGATAAACACACACACATACAGGGACCCCTGATGGAGTGGCGGTGTGGAAATGAGGCAGTATTTACGTTCAGCATGGAAGAAGGAAAATATCGTTTGTCAAGTTCAGTCCCACAGAAATCAGCACACTCACACCCTGCCCATTCCAGCTTAGCAAAATGACTTGATTAGTTTGTGCAGTCACTGAGAAGTATTTGTTGTAGTTCCTAAATGCATAAGTATTGGTATTCACTGTGTCTCTCTGATCTGTGAGGAAGTGTAGTTATGATGTCTCATTGAAACTTACAATATCAACAATCCTCCGTGAATACATTTGGACAGAGAATTGAATCATTTTTTAAAGTTCACCCCTTTTCATATGTACAATGGTACAATTAGCCAATGAAGGCCAATGACATGGAACTATGTACCATGTAATATAATACATATTCATATGCTAGTGAATTTGGATGGTACCAGGTACTTCAAATACATGTCCAAAAAAGCATGAGACTACTGTGGTACATGTCCAAAAAGATGTGGCATTACCTTGATACCATATCCAAAATACCAAATTGCTATATTACTTTTGGTACTTTTTGTTAGTGAGAAGTCATCATTTATTCACTCAAAATACTGGGATGGCATCAGATGTTAATACCATGTTATACTACGGGGCTGTTAAATGCTTGAATTTGATTGGTTGACGAACGTTCTAAGGTGTGCTATAATTTTTTTTGCAGGGAAACGCATGCTAAAGTAGTTCTAGGCAGGTCTTGACCGCATTACATTTCTTTATCACTTTGCCAAAGGATTTCAGTTGTCTTAAAAGTCTATGCAGCCTACATCAATGACAAAAAATGGCATTCGCTTTCTTCCACTCTCTCTCCTACTCAAACACACACACACACACACACATACAGTACAGACACACACTTACACAAAAACGTGTTGTCAGCACTGCTCTGATGATTTTAACAGTAAAATAGTTTAGCAACTTAAAAGCTACATGACATGTATCACTATTGAGGTAATAATGGCGCTGTTCTTGAAGTAGATAAACTTACAGTTTCACTACTAGTTGATGCTGTTGCTGAACACTGTTGGGAGATGCACAGACTCAGGTAATCTCTCTAATAACTGCATTAATAGCTGCATTAGTCTGCTATCAGTGGCTCAAACCTCAGTTACTAGCTCTAAAATGACATTTTGGAATTAGCAATGTAGGCGTTGGGTTAGATGCGTAAGAATTAGTCCTACACACAAAAGCATTTTAGGGACAAAAACCTGACAAATGTCTTGAAATACAACATCTGAACAAAGTCTTGAAGTGTGGTAACTGTAGTATAAGCAGAATAACTGACTCCGGTCAGTTAAATTATTGTCCATTCTGTTGAAAATGCCCTCTAAAAGGAATGATATGAATCTGAAATAAAAGTATCTTTTTTTTCAAGTGAAGAAGAAATAATTTCTGCTTGGTTCCCACACAAAAATGTTGTATGAATGCATTGAATATTGCAGTCATGTGGGTTACATTAATGGTGCTTTTTTGTGATTTTTGGACCAGCACATGGTACGATGCACAAAGGTCCAGTCCAGTTTCGACTATATAATTCTGTCGCAGTCAGTTTGTGCAGATAGAGCAGTATTGTTTTTGTTTTTTGTTTTTTATCCACGTTGAAATTTCTCTGGGCTGTTTCTGGATCAGTGTCCACTGAGATTTGGCATTTATTGTGTTTAAAATTGAATCAAAAACAGTTATGGCTATTGATGCCTCTCCTGGGCTTCACGGCATAACAGTAATTTCATTTTCGTAAACTGCTGCGATGGCCCCAGCAGTTATTATAGTCATGCCTATTTACAGGTGAATATACGGCATGCATTACTGGATGGGCTGGGGAATAAACAGGCCTTAGGGGTAAGACATTATTCAGAGTATGCAATATTAACTCTGACTAATGCAATCCAGACCAGTGCCACCTGGACTGACGGGGCAGCTTTGTGCATTCAGAATTTTTGCACACAGTTTTCTGCGGATATTCTAAGCGGATATTCAGAAAGAGTGGAACTAAGAAATTTAAGGAAAAGGGATGCAGGCCAGTTTGCTGTGGAAGTAAAATAATTGATTTGGCATTTAAGTGACTTTATGCTGCATTGCCGAGAGTCCTGCTGTTTGAAATGCTTGTTTTTACCCGTAAGGTCTTTAGCAACACTTCGTTTTCATTCTCCCTCAGAGCCTCACTTCATCTCGGCTTATGACGTGGGTCTTTTCACCTTCTTCTTCTTGAGGGAAAACGCAGTGGAGCACGACTGCGGTAAGACGGTGTATTCACGGGTGGCACGGGTGTGTAAGAACGACATAGGAGGCCGATTCTTGCTGGAGGACACGTGGACCACCTTCACGAAGGCCAGACTCAACTGCTCACGGTCGGGAGAGATCCCATTCTACTACAATGAACTACAGAGCACCTTCTACCTGCCCGAACAGGACCTCATCTATGGAATCTTCACCACCAATGTGTAAGTTTAGTTAACAGCATCATTTTGTGTAGTTGACTGAGTGACATGTAGTACTTTTGTAGTGCTGAGGTGTGACATGCTGTACTCCATCTAAAACTATTTTAATTTTAAAAATGAATTAATATATTTATATATGTATATATTAAATATGAAAAATAATGATTTATATTATATATGTATTTATATATTTTATGTTTAAAGGATAAGTCTAACAACAATTAGTGAGGTTTCTAAGGTTGTTTAGATATTTTTACTGGAAAACAAGATAGAAAAATACTGAATGAGAGAGTTTTACTGTGACAAATTACGGCATCTGAAATATACACTTTCCCATATATTGATAGACATATAATGTCCAAATATATACACACTTAAGAAGTGAACGTGTGGGAAACTTGTGCTTTGTAAAAACAAATAGCTGTGAATATCATTTGTCAAGATGAACAATTTGAATTACACCTGAACTTAAGAAACAAGGTGAAACGAGTCTGTTTCAGTGTGTTCAAGAAATGTGAGAAGGCCTTAGAGAGTAGTATATGAAGGTGTTGCATATCTTTTACAGTTTGGACAGAAAATAAATTAGCGCTAGATTAACAAGCATATTTTTGCCCTTAATTACAAGTCACTTTGCTAACAAAGTATTTAAGGATATGAATTTAATATATTAGGTAAGCTAGTAGCTATAGTAATGGTGACAGTTGCAGCTTTCACAGACTTTCTTAATTAATATTTTAATGAAATCTTCATATTTTTCTGTCCTCAATCACTTCTTTCTCTTTATATCCCTATCTTGCTGTTCAAAATTTTATACTCACCTTTTGCATACTTCACATTACAAACTGTTTATTGCATATTATGTTATGTAGCATTCGATTCGTCATGCAATATGCAACAAAATCCTTTTCATCCAATACTTATCCAGTATTGAAGTGCAGAGATATTGTCCTTAGAAAGAATCATTTGTCCATTCCTTTAGTATAAAACGTCTAGTAAATATATAAATGTAAAGTATCATTTTTGTCGAAGTATACCAGAAAATACTGTATGCATACTGTCTGCTAGTAGTTGAATAAAAAGTTTTACCTTTACCTTTATCACTACTGGAGAAAATAAATTTTGTATAATTTTGCATTCTCTCGCAAATGTTTTGCGTTCCCCCGAGAAACTTTGCGTTCACTTGCAAAGAGCTCAAAACGTTTTGCAAGCGAATGCAAAGTTTCTCGGGGAACGCAAAACAATTTGAGAGAGCGAATGCAAAGTTTCTTAGGGGAATGAAAACGCTTTGCGAGCGAACGCAAAGTATCTTGGGGGAACGCAAAACAATTTGAGAGCGAACGCAAAGTTTCTCGGGGGAACGCAAATGCTTTGCGAGCAAATGCAAAGTTTCTCGGGGAACGCAAAACGTTTTGTGAGTAAACCCAAAGTTTATCGCGGGGAACGCAAAGCATTTGCGAGAGAACGCAAAAGTATTGACTTATTATTTTTCCTCCCATCTCATATTTTTTTCCACCATCATGTCCATTTAGGAGCTCCTTAGGACTGTATGCATACTTCCTTTCAAATATACAGCAAGTAGTAGTGTACAGTATAATTTTCAATACTACCTCTCTTGCTCTCCTTCCCTATATTTCATACTTTATCTCTCTGGTTCTCTCTCATTTTATCTCTCTTTCTGTTTTGTCTCTTTTCCTGTCCCCTTTCGCTCACTGCCCCAGTAGGAACAGAATATGGTAATGCAATCAGAACAACAGAGTCTCCATCTGTCTGTGGTAAATTGAACACCTTAAGCAATGCTCCCTGGGGTTTGGGGCTGCAAAACAGAGAGGGCGGGCATGGGAGGAGTGCAGTGAGACAGAACGCAAGAGTGCCAAAAATGCCTGAAAGTGTTGGTAGTAGATTGTCCCGAGGTATTGGCAGACTAAGCGCATACTTTCATTGAGTTGGCTGAAGGTGTCAAAGCAGTATATGTCCTCATACTGAGCTTATAGACGGTAACAACCGTCTAATATGTATTAGATGTATTGTGAAAAGCTACTCAAGGTAATGGACTTTTTTTAAATTTTTTTATTTTATGGATATTATATACTACAGGCCTTTTCTTTTCTTTCCCTGTTTTAGATTTTTTTTTCAACCTATGCACCAAAGTAACACAGATATATTAGCTTTTCAGTGTTTGGCGCAGTCTCCTCAGCTGTTTTATGATTATTATTGTTCATAAATTTAACTTGACCATCGGTATGTTTTATTAAATTGCTGTTGCTGCATTTTATAAAAGCAATAAGTCATGAGTGGTTGCACTTTGCAGAGGTTTTACCTCGGTTTTCTAAAAGGGTTTCTGTAATGGCCTTAACTGTGCTAAATTCACTGTTTCTCTTTCTCTTATTGCTTTTATAAAACCTATTGCATGGCTCTTCTGATTCTTATTGGTCAATCACAGCATTGTGTGGTCAAATCTTTTGTATAATGACAATTTTACTGGATAATTGAGTCTGGCAACTATATTCTATATGGCTATGCTAGTTTAATGTCTCAGGAATTACTCAGCTGTCTCTTTTTTTCATCTATTTAAATTTAGGATTAATTTATTAACTCCTGATGACCCTTTCCTGGTTTATTTTGCGAAATGACTGGCTGACTGTACATATTCCTTTATTTAGCCACTCCTGACCTATTGTACATTTTGATATGAGGAAGGAGGGAATGTTTATGGACACACATTTCAAAGTATTTGAAGAGGTTTCTTCTTTTTTTTAAGAGTTATTTTCTGCTTTTTTAATTAACTTTTTGAAGGAATAGCTATCACCCTCAATTTTGTCAATGACCCACAGGTTAACAGGGTGGAACAGACCTTTTGGCGCTAAATATGATGACAGACAACCTCTCTGGAAAACAGATCCGTGGGTGTGAATGAATACGCCTATCATGAATGCACACACTTTCATGCCTGGATTACAACAAATACAGAATAACAACCAACCAAGTGTATCTCTTCCCTCACTGTGATGCAGCATGACAAAATCCACCTTGAAATGAGTTTTTTGTACCCCATAGCAGGAATCTTCGCTTCAAGTTTATTCCTTGCATATGTCTTTCATGTCGATGTATGAAGATAATTGTATTAAGGGATTCTGTTTTCTGTTATTTTCATCTTTCTGAAACTGAAGATGTTATGCTATAACTGTAAAATCAATACACGAATCAGCATATTTTAAATATAAATATTGCATAAACTTTCATTTAAATATTTAATATAAATATTTAATTATAAAATAATAAATTAAGTACACAGATGTATAAACTATGAAATTATGTTATTTTGATAATTAATACTCTTTTTTTTAACAAATGCTTGAGTGCACATTTTTTTACAAGGGCAGATATTGTTATGCTATAAAAATATTAATGAATAATCTTGCCTCAGTCCTGGCTGTGGAAGGTTGCTGAGTTCGCTCTTTGTTTTTTTGCTGCGATGCAGGTATTCACTGAGGTTGAAACACTGAAGTAATATATTTTTATATTTTTTTCCTTTTTCCCTTGAGTACTGTCCTACTTAGGTCTAAATCAGACCTCTTGGATGACCTCAAATGACCCTGTGCTTTTTGACATATTGTCTATTCTGTCACCATAACTCAACATGACTTCATCTAAATAACCATGTGATCTACTGTACGTGTCGCTTGGAAAGCTCCGAAGTCATCTGCTCTCACAGTGAGAAGACTTCATTCCCATATGCTGCGTGTTATACCGAGCGTGCCGTGGGATTTGCTAGAGTAGGTGACTTTCAATAGGGTTATAGGACCAAACTTTACTTTTTTCACACCTCAACAGCTTTTAAAACGGCACCATCATATGTGTGAAAGTCACATCTGCACAAGCATAAATGCAGTAAATGCCACAGTGACTTAGCTTTTGTATGCATTATTTGACCAGACAGTGCATTGATGCATTTGTACAGTACAGGTCCTTCTAAAAAAATTAGCATATTGTGATAAAGTTCCTTATTTTCCATAATGTAATGATAAAAATTAAACTTTCATATATTTTAGATTCATTGCACACCAACTGAAATATTTCAGGTCTTTTATTGTTTTAATACTGATGATTTTGGCATACAGCTCATGAAAACCCAAAATTCCTATCTCAAAAAATTAGCATATTTCATCCGACCAATAAAAGAAAAGTGTTTTTAATACAAAAAAAGTCAACCTTCAAATAATTATGTTCAGTTATGCACTCAATACTTGGTCGGGAATCCTTTTGCAGAAATGACTGCTTCAATGCGGCGTGGCATGGAGGCAATCAGCCTGTGGCACTGCTGAGGTGTTATGGAGGCCCAGGATGCTTCGATAGCGGCCTTAAGCTCATCCAGAGTGTTGGGTCTTGCGTCTCTCAACTTTCTCTTCACAATATCCCACAGATTCTCATTGGGGTTCAGGTCAGGAGAGTTGGCAGGCCAATTGAGCACAGTAATACCATGGTCAGTAAACCATTTACCAGTGGTTTTGGCACTGTGAGCAGGTGCCAGGTCGTGCTGAAAAACGAAATCTTCATCTCCATAAAGCTTTTCAGCAGATGGAAGCGTGAAGTGCTCCAAAATCTCCTGATAGCTAGCTGCATTGACCCTGCCCTTGATAAAACACAGTGGACCAACACCAGCAGCTGACATGGCACCCCAGACCATCACTGACTGTGGGAACTTGACACTGGACTTCAGGCATTTTGGCATTTCCTTCTCCCCAGTCTTCCTCCAGACTCTGGCACCTTGATTTCCGAATGACTTTGGACCACTGAGCAACAGTCGAGTGCTGCTTCTCTGTAGCCCAGGTCAGGCGCTTCTGCCGCTGTTTCTGGTTCAAAAGTGGCTTGACCTGGGGAATGCGGCACCTGTAGCCCATTTCCTGCACACGCCTGTGCACGGTGGCTCTGGATGTTTCTACTCCAGACTCAGTCCACTGCTTCCGCAGGTCCCCCAAGGTCTGGAATCGGTCCTTCTCCACAATCTTTCTCAGGGTCCGGTCACCTCTTCTCGTTGTGCAGCGTTTTTTGCCACACTTTTTCCTTCCCACAGACTTCCCACTGAGGTGCCTTGATACAGCACTCTGGGAACAGCCTATTCGTTCAGAAATTTCTTTCTGTGTCTTACCCTCTCGCTTGAGGGTGTCAATGATGGCCTTCTGGACAGCAGTCAGGTCGGCAGTCTTACCCATGATTGCGGTTTTGAGTAATGAACCAGGCTTGGAGTTTTTAAAAGCCTCAGGAATCTTTTGCAGGTGTTTAGAGTTAATTAGTTGATTCAGATGATTAGGTTAATAGCTCGTTTAGAGAACCTTTTCATGATATGCTAATTTTTTGAATTGGAAAGGAATTTTGGGTTTTCATGAGCTGTATGCCAAAATCATCAGTATTAAAACAATAAAAGACTTGAAATATTTCAGTTGGTGTGCAATGAATCTAAAATATATGAAAGTTTAATTTTTATCATTACATTATGGAAAATAATTAACTTTATCACAATATGCTAATTTTTTGAGAAGGACCTGTATGTGTACCTACTATAAACCTTGTTCAAACACGCAAACACTGTGTTTGCCATTGTACTCAAGTTAATTATCTAGCTCCTACTTTTAATGAGACTTTGACTAGTAGGGTGAATTCAGGTTGATTGGGACAGTTTCAGAAAAGTCTCCCAATCAACCCGAATTCACCCTACTTGTAAGCTACATTCACACATTGGCAGAAAATGTACTAACAGGACATTCAGATTGTCCTGTACTGTACATACACAAGCTTACAGGAGTTGAATGAATAATGTCCAAATTACTGAAGTCACAAGTGTTGTGTAAAATTAAGAATTGAAGCAGATTTGGCACGCTTTCAATTTATTAGTGTCATTTTGAATTGAATAGGCCTCATCCCATGGGAAGTGGAATTGGTATGATGGGATATTCCAATCAAACTATATACATATTCATTATGAAAATTATTCCAATGATATTGTTCCTCTGTGAGGAAGTTATGGTATGGACTTCTCTATTCTAAAGGAATTTTAGAGTGATTATAAACTTTATAGTTATAGTTATCATTATAGTTATTGTCCTTGGTGTAAACAGGCCTGAATATCTTCGTAAACTATAGTGACTTAATATGAAAGCGTAAGCAACTGGTTCCAAAACCTTTGAAGATATATTGCACTGTATGATGTGGCAGATATGTAGCGGGTCTGATTCCTGAAGTTTTAATGCCGTCAGTTTGGTTATAGAATGTTGTGACACTTTTATTTATAATACATTTTTTGTGAAATGGTGTGTAAATGTAACTGTATTTAGAGGTCTGAATCAGGACTAGCAATTGTTTTCTGCTGCTGTGTGAAGGCGGCAGCTACCTATATAGGTAGTCGGCAGGGAAGCAGCTCACTAGCTTTTTTTTTTCTCTGTACAAGTAAAATAAAATAAACTTGTGTCTCATAACAAAGTTTCAGAGACTTGCTTTTGAATGTTAGAGTGAAAGAGAGAAAATAGCTTGAGATAATTGGCTGTCCTGTCAGAGCCTGCTCTGTCCTCATAGCCTAGGGCTGACCGGTTTAGAGCCAATGTTTCATCTGCGCACCAGCCTTTTGAGCTGCACTGCCAAGAGCCTCTCACTATACCTCGCTAATTTTCCATGTTGAACCCCTCATATGTTGTCCCCAGAGTCGAGCTGCAGAACCAGGCTTGAATCTTCTTCAAGTCCATGCCTCACCAGGCCACATAACAAGAGCTCAAGCCAGACACCAGCGTCTGGCAGGCCGAGTCCCCCTCCTGGAGCTCTGCCCATGAACGCATCTGTCTGTGGCTCCGGCATTACCGCCACAGTTATTGCTGCTCATTTATGTGCGGTCTCAACAGCTCAAAATAATGAATATGGTAACAAGATAACTAAAATTGGGTAACTTCCCAATTTTAGTTATCCTCTCAGTTGACATCAAAAGATGCTATGCTACTTTCCTTGCATGTGTGTAACCTGTGACCTAACATCTAAATAGCCATGTGATCTACTCAACCCTTTATAAGGCCTTTCTTTTCACACTGCGCTTAACATGGGTTATCGTCATTCTAAACATCGCTTTTAACCCCGGGTAAAGGAACGTTTCACACTTGTAATTGGGTTTAGCACCGCTTTTTACCCAGGGTTATGAAACCCTGCTCCGGAGCAGGGTTAGCACCTTTTTTTTTTTTTCCGGTGTTAACCCCGCATTGCGGTGCCAAACTCGTACAGTGTGAAATGATGCAGTGCTTGAATGTTACGACTAGATGCTTAGCAGAAGACAACCAATCACGTACTCATATTTGCCTGTTTTGGACAGTCATGGAAACACTGCGCATTGTATGTAAACAGTAAATTCAGTGTTTGAGAGAGAAAATTGTCAAATGCTGACAGAAAACAACAATTTGAGTGAAGAAGAGACCGTTTCATTACCTTTATAGTTCGAAATGTCCATTCAGTGTAAACTCGATGGGTCAGTTGGCAATATGAGGATGTGCAATGCTAGAGCTATTGTAAACAGGTTGCGTGCTGTTTATCCAATCAGTGACATTGTCACTGCAAATATGCAAATAAGAACATTAACCCAGGGTTTCGGAATGTACAATCTAAAACGTCAGTTTATGAATACACAGGATTAATTGTTAACCCCAGGTACATTATGAGGAGTGTGAAATGTGAACCGAGATAACCCAGGATTCATTTACCTGGGGTTTAGAATGACCCTGGGTTAACTATTTCAAGTGTGAAAAGTTCTATAGAAGACCTTCAGTTCCAAAGCTGAAGGCTATACAGAGCATGTCATTGTGTAGGTGAACTTTAACACCTGCTGCTTATCATACTCATAATGTCGTAAGTAGGCATGTGACGGTATCAGATTTTCATGTTGCGATAATTGCTGAAGCTTTTATAATGGTATACGGTATTATCACGATATTTAAATAGGTTGCAAAAAAGTGGTGTCATATGACAGGTTTAAGAACTCTTTTTCTGATTAAAAAAAACAACTCTGAACATTTAAATACAATAGTGCAATACACAAAAAAAATATATAAAATAAAATGCTTCAAACAGATTAAAGTGCAAAAGAATTATAAAGAACAACAGGTAACACTTTACAATAAGGTCATATTATTTAACATTATTTAATGCATTAACCAAGATTAAGAATGAGGGCATGTTGTAGTCCAGATTTAAATATAAAAATGTTTAAGTTTGAAAATAATTAATTAAGTCTTTAAGTATTTGGTGCTGTGATGAACAACATTGCGAATACAAAACACTGAATGGCTATTTGAAGCATTTGAAATTACTGTTCAGTAGCAGCTGCTTTGTTTACGGGGTTTCCAGGGTAACCGCTGCATTTCTGCTGTTCCATTAGTGCCCTCTGCTGTCAGAGAGTGAACGTGCAATTTCATTCAGTAGTTGCGTCCCAAACGACACACTATACACTATGCACTTATGCACTTATGCACTATGTACTTATGCATGTAGTGCGTGAATTGTATAAGGTTATTTTGTTATTTAACATCGGAGTCTGACAGCCCCTTCCCCTCCGCTACAACAGTTGAGTGCATGAAGTGTCCAACATTCCACACTTCATTTTTCTGTTAATTTAGTGCATCATCTGGGTATTTAAAGTGTACTTTTTCATTTTGGATTTTTCAGTCTGTGAACACTACTTGCACTATTTATACTTATGCACTATTCTATAACGTTTTTAAGTATGCGAATTGGGACACACCTAGTGTGTCTTCATCAATTGTTCCACTATGTGCTTCTCGTGCACGTTGGGCTTGTTTACACAGTGTGTGTCTCCTTTTGACGCAGCATACAGCGGTGTTGTGCATTTTATACGGTTGATAGGGAAAGCATTCTTAAAATGTATTATAAAAATTGGAATAATTCGTAATAAATAATTTTTCACTGTATTTTGAAGTGCCCACAATAACAATATTGTGCATTTTCATTATCGTGATATATCGTATTACCGAATATCGGCACGTCTAGTCATAAGTATAAGCAGTAAAGCAGCATATGCTTAGTTCAAAATTAACTTTTTTGTCACACCTGTCAGTAACAAATGAAATTGAATATGGCTCTGGTCACTAGAGGCCTCTAGCACCCCTCGAAATTCTACATATGGACATTCTGAATGCTCAAGGGACATTTCTCAGGGTAACAGGACAAGACTCTGTCCTTTCTTTGTCACTTCAACAGCTCCTGAAACTGCACTGTCATCTGAACAAAATTCAGTGAGTCTTGTAACAAGAATAACCACCCAATCCATCCACTCCAGAGCTCATCTCTGCTCCTGACAGCTTACTTGGGTCTCTGGGCCACCTGTCACTCAAATCAATGGAGTTAATTAAGTCACGATGCATTTGAGAATATTTCATGCCAGAAGAAGCTGGCAAGATCTTTCTGGATGAACAGATTATGAACTTTTATGTTTGTCTCAAGATTCTTTATTGTATAACTTTTTGCAGCCCTTGAGGTCATTTTGACAATACCATGTTGGTAAGGTACATACATGGTCGGTGGAGGTCCATCAGCTGTATGCTATGTGTGGGAAACCTCATACAAAAAAGATGAAAATACATTCCGTCATATTATTTTAAAGAACAACCAATTTAAGTCAAATTAAACTGAATGGCATTTATCTGCAGACCCAATATTAAAGAACCGTTAACTGATTGTGTATGTCTTTTATATTGGTGGTCTTTGTGTATACATATAAGTTTTCCACATATTATATGTTTTCATTGTGTGAAACTTTACTCTCTTTCTTGTGACGCAGGAACAGCATTGCTGCCTCTGCAGTTTGCGCGTACAACCTCAGCGCAATCACACAGGCTTTCAACGGGCCCTTCCGCTCCCAGGAGAACCCTCGCTCTACGTGGCTGCCCACCCCGAACCCCATCCCTAACTTCCAGGTGCATCATTCCCCTTGAATCCCTTTCACATTTTGTTCTCTGTGTGTGTGTGTCTGCAACAAACAGCCAATAGATAAATTCTATCAGCCTGGCACTGTGAGAGTAATTGCTCAATACCAGCTGGGTGTACCTGCATGCATCGTAATTCACATTTATTGTCTACTTTCCTATAAAATGACATGGTGAGAAGTTTTCATTTGTTTGGAAATGTTTTTTGTTAGTTTATATTTGCACTGCCCTGCTTGACCTCTGCACTAATTAATGAGTCTAACCCTAATGACACTTACCAGTGTGGGACCATAGAGGAAGAAGGGCCTAATGAAGGACTAACTGAACGCAGTCTGCAGGACGCCCAGCGGCTCTTCCTCATGAATGACGTGGTTCAGCCAGTTTCTGTGGACCCGCTGGTCTGGCAGGATGATGTGCGCTTCTCTAAGTTGGTTGTTGATATTGTGCAGGGGCAGGACAATTTGCACCATGTCATGTACATAGGCACAGGTAATTAAGCCTTGAGGAGTTAGACAAAGTCAAACTTAGTCACTTCAGTTTTGTATTTTCAAAAAGTTTATCACCAAATCCTTATATAAATACCATTAGTTATGCAGCCTTGTGTAATTATGCTTTGCCTTCTGTTCTGACTTATCAGAGTATGGAACTATTCTTAAGGCCCTGGCAACCACAAATAAGAGCCTGCAAGGTTGCTACTTGGAGGAGATGCAACTCTTCCCTCCTGGCCTGCGTGAGCCAATCTTGAGCCTTCAAATACTCCATGGTGACAGGACTCTTTTTGTGGGCCTGAATGACAAAGTGCTAAAGATCCCTCTGGCAAGATGCTCCAGCTACAAAACAGAATTGTGAGTGACATGTTTAATCTGTACATTTTGTGCAGCTAACAACTCCCAAAATCAAGGTCTTCATATCGCATTCATTTGTCTGGCGTTTGCAGGTATTAGGTTTGGATGCGCAAACCAGCTTATTTTAAAAATGGAGTGGTTGCTGGATCTCCAGTCGCTTAATAAGCTTTATGGATGCCTTGAATAATTATTCTAGTTTTAGGTTACCAGATTACCCTGATCAGATGTCACAGAATGGAACAGATTGCACGGGTTTTGAAGGGTTTCACTATTTTTAATTTGACATGCTGTTTTAAAGACACAGTGCTTGTGGCAAGACAGTGGCTAAAACAGTCTGAATGTATATGGCTGTAGTGGGGGTGGATTGAAGTGGATGAATTTTACCAAGCACATTGTCTAAAATTCAATATATATGAAGCAAAAACCTCTAAGCATTTTTATCAGGCTCCTGTTTAGGTTCAGTAATTTCACCTTAATGGCAATGATTATTATTGATTTATATAATTATTATTATTCAGTTATTGAAATGTATTATTTTTTTTAAATGTCACTTTAGTCAATTCATTGGTATTTAACAAATTTGATTGTCTTTTGCTGCAAAACCAGCTAAGTCCATGTGTGCTTTTTTTTGTTTCACCTTATCGTGGGTGGAATAGAGCTGTTCTTTAATGTAGGTTTTGTTAGTTTCTGTCAGAGTTACAGCAGCACACGAAACACTGTTGTGTTTACATGCTACTCGTGAAATCCTGTCATTGACGCTGTAACGATTTTCTTTAGCCTTAGAATGGGCAGAAATATGAGGTTGATGATGTTTCCTTTTGCCAGTGACTGAAACTACCACAGGTTCATCTATTTCATCATACTCCTCAATCTTGTTTAGTTCAAAATCTCTTTAAACAGGATAGAAACATGCAGCTTCATAATTGTAAACCCGCTCATATGTACGCCATCATTAATCTTGAAATCAAATGATTTGCTTCGCGTCTTCTGGTTCTGTGAACTTATAGGCTTTTGCTGACAAAGGAAAGTGGCGTTTAGAGGTTTCTCCCAACGAACTGGTATTTCTGAATAGGCTGAGGCTGGAATTTAATGGATTTGAATTGAACGTATTTGATAAACTTATACTATGTGCGGAGAGTTCGCTGAATATCATTATCTCATTTTTGATGGAGGTGGCACTGATTTTTTTCTGTTTTTTAATTCTGCATACAAATTTCCTGTATGTTATGGTTATATTCGAATAAAGAGATGGAGAAATAATTATATATGGTCATTATATATAATGGTGACCTAAGACTAATATATTTACATATATATATATATATATATATATACACCCCNACCCCCCCCCCAGATACCCAGTCAACCTCACTAATCAACTAGTTGATTGTTCGACAAATAATCAACTAGTCGACCATTGTGACCCATTCCTAGTATTTAGACAACTTCATGCACATGCGTTTCGAGCCTTTTCGTTTTCAGGGACAATACCTGCTTTCTCATTAGACTGGAGGTGTTGGGTGACAGCAGACCCAGGTTGAGGTGCATGAATGGCTCCTTTCACGTTGGTGAGAGCTCTTGTTACCCACCTCTGTGGATTTATACCCTTGATCTGTCATTGGAAAAGAAATTCCTCCTCACAAGTGACTGAAGCAGTAAGAGGAGCGCCGTTTGACAGCCCCTGTGTATTCTATCAAAGCTTTCCATCAACTTCCTACTCCAAATGCAGGGTGGGGACAACAGTCAGGCTCAATTTGCCAGAGGAGCACATAGAGCACTCTGTCCGCTCTCTGCGCGCCGCGCATGAAGGTGAAAGATCGAGTGTGGGTCTGGATGAATGAGGGCAAGATAAAGGAAGCTAGGAGGGTTCAAAGGAAAGAGGAACGGTGCCGTCTCGAGTGAATGGTTTTCTGTGAGGGCAAACATATTTGACTGCAAGCAGATGATTAGTCAGCACTTTGATTTCACTTCTCAGTATGTGTGCACACTTTCTCTCATGCACAGAATAACACACAAGGCTATGTGGTGAAAGCTGAGGGTGTTGCATACTAAACAAGGTGTAGGTGAGATGTGATGTGAGAGATGGAGTGGAAGCGGACGTTGCCAGCTCTATTTAAAACCCAGCAGGGAGGAACAATCGCAATGGGCTCCAAGGGCAGGCCAGAGAAGAGAGTCCTTAATCCTTAATCCGTAATTTCTGCCACTTCCAAAGTACATTCACCTTTGAACACAATACAGCAGCGCTTTGACATTTCATTAAAGCTGTACTCTCACATGAAACGTCATAGAGGTGTGACAGGCCTGCATATGAGCTGCAGTTTTTAATCACCTCCTGCTGCACCAGCCAGCCTCATCTCCTTGAGCTTTAACTGAAAGGAATCATCAGATCATGGAGAAGGTGGACTGATGCTAGAGACCTTGGCTATTTAATTATGGAATGTTGAGTGTCAAGTCATATTTATTTGTATAACGCTTTCCCTAATACACATTGTTTTAAAGCATCTGTACAGTGATACTGTTATGTCTATAATCCCTTAATGCTTTAATATTGATACGATGTATAACGATGATCCTTGATCCTTCTAGTTGATATAAATGATCTAGATCTAGCTAAGACATTTAGTAAATATAGTTAGCTGTAATATTAAGAGCATTTCAAAAACAACCCAACATTTAGCTGCCATATTTATTTAAAAATGCTTTAAAATTATGTTTGTAGTTTTAATCCAATCCTTGTCCAATTGCGCAATGGGTTAAAGGCAATAATAGCCATTAGAGTGTGCATGGATCTGCACTTCGGATTCTAACCAGAAACCATTTCAACATACTACGATTTGTGACACACTAATTATAATTTCAAATACTATTTAGGATGGATAGTATGCAAATTGGGATGCAGCAACGAAGTAAGTAAGACCTTGATTACATTTACATTTACATTTATGCATTTGGCAGACGCTTTTATCCAAAGCGACTTACATTGCATTATACTATACATTTGTATCGGAGTATGTGCAATCCCTGGGATCGAACCCATGACCTTGGCATTGCTAGTGCCATACTCTAACCACTGAGCTACAGGAAAGCTTTTTTGATTAGCTGTTTTAGGTGTGTTTAATTGGGATTGGAGCTGAACTTTGCAGGACAGTGGCCCTCCAGGAGATCGATTGGACACCCCTGGCTTAGACTTATATAAAAAAATACAAATTCTGTCATTATTTTTTTATTTTGTGCATCACAAAATGAGCACAAAAGTAAAATGGACAATGTTTATATACTTTTGTTCGCTTTTCGGAAAAACTAACCAGCACAGTCTTCATGATATTTCCATTTGTGGTCCTCGGAAGAAAGAGACGCTATCTTAAAACTTTTTTGTTGCCGTTTTCATAACCTAGAGCTGCTGCTAAGACATGTCACAATGATTCTCAGGAAATGTCAAGTAGTAGGGACAACGTATGTCTAATAATACCTTAGAATATAAATATAGATCTTCAAATATAAATTTGAATGTTATATGATACATTTTTTTGTGAAATCTGACCAAAAAAAAAGTGCTTTTTCTCTAGGATTTTTTTATTTTTATTGTCGCCCCATATTGTAGAACCAGTCACATTGCTTGTCGTTTTGGTAAAGCCGGGGACACACCCAACGATTAGCTGAAACATTCTAAGACTGAACTGAACACACATACCGATTGTTTCCTGCGACTGAAGCAGATTTAAATACTTACACATGGAATTTGAACACCGACTGTAATCGCAGACTGAACGCGACTGGACGCGTTTGAGCGCGATCAGTCATAAGTATCAATTTACATTCATAATCGGCCTTACAATCGTTAAGTGTGTGCGTGGCTTAAGTTGTGTTTGGACCAAAGCAACCTAAAGAAAGTTTCTGTCGGTCAAATGCAAATAAGGCATGTGAGATTGTATCAGTGATGTGAGAGACAAATACGGCGTTGCCCTTGTTGTGAGGAAACAAATCAAATCAATGCAAAAAAAACAGACAAAAAGAATAGCAGGCTTTTCAAAATGTATACGGCTCGGTGTATAATTACTTTAAAATCATTATGCTTCTGTTCACAGTTGCTGCCCTTTTGCAGCAATTTCTCTTTACAGATGAAAAGAGACAAAGAGAACGCTCCCAAAGTCTCGCCGCTCTTGTCTTTAAAGAAGTGTTTATTAATGACTTAATCTACATTGTTGGTGGTTGTGGTTTGAAAGCAGTGTGATAATTAAAGTTTGATCCCTCGAAACTCTCTTTTCTGCTAATGTTCATGGACCTTAGCCTCTCGCCTTTGCTTTAAAAAACTCATTTACTCTGATCAGCCAACTGATTGTTTGTCGGGATCTAAAGGGACCAACCCGCTGGGCCAGATCGATAAACTTAAAGATGGTGATTTCTAATCAAGGACGAAACAAATGTGCAAGTTGATCCTTACCGAGATTTCCTCCGAGCAACGGAGGTGTGGGTGGGAAAAAAGTTCTCCTGATATTCACCATTTACAAGTATATGCCAATGGATCTTAGCAGGGATGTGAAACCTGCATATTTACAAAAACAACTGCTCGACTAATTGGTCTTAGGGAAGTGAAGTACTGAATAATTAGGCTGGTTTTGGGTTCACTTGTCCCTGATTCAGCCAACAAAATATTGAAAAAGTATTTCCAAAAATTTTTCAAGTGAGCAAAGAACTCCAAAAAAATGTTGTGAAAATATGACATGACCTAGGATTAAGACATGACAACTCCTCACAGTTTAATTTTCATCATCATATTTATTATGGCATCTATCCTCACTAAGGTCTATTGATGAAGTATTTTACATTCAGCAGCCTAATTAGAGACAGCAGTGCAGTCAGTGCTAACAGTTTTGATGATGTGATGATGTGTAGATGATGAAATGATGATGTCTTGGAGCGCTGTTAGGAATGTGGGTTTGAGGTTACAAACATCTTCCGCAAGCAGAGCATACAGCAAACAGCCCAAACCACAAGCTTTACTCAGAAAACCACAAATATGTTTTTACAGCTTTCCTTTCCCACTTCTTCTGATGTGGCAAACCCATGTTCCCATGTCTACAGAGATTCTTGGTCACATCAGAGCATTTGTGTTTGTGGAGGATTTTTGCTGTAACAATCACTGCATGTTGCAGTTTTAGGACTCTCTTGATTTATGGATGGTCAGGTGCAGGGCATCCTGGATATTTTTTAAGCCTTGTGTCAGTATTTGATGTATTTTTGAATATTGTCACATTATACTCTGAAATTAGTACTTTCAACCAAGTAGCTTTTGTAGTTAAGTGCATTCAAATAGTTTAAATTAAGACCTAAAACACAGTAAAAATCTAGGTAAAAATAAAAAAGGCATGTTTTTCAATAAATCAACACAAATAATAATGTTTTTATTCTTATTTGAATATTTAAGCATTTTCATTTACACTACCATCCAAAAGTTTAAAGTCAGTTATTTTAAATAAACTAATACTTTTAGTCAGCAAGGACACATTAAACTGATCAAAAGTGACAGTGGACATTGACATTGAAAAAAAAGAAAAAAAATCAAATGTTCTTTTGAACTTTCTATTCACCAAAGGATTCTGAAAAAAATGTATCATGGTTTCCACAAAAATATTATTATTTTATTTTTTCAACATTGACAATAATAATGTTTTTTGAGCAGCAAATCAGCATATTAGAATGATTTCTGAAGGATCAAGTGACACTGAAGACTGGAGTAATGATGCTGAAAATTCAGCTTTGATCACAGGAATAAATTATATTTTAAAATAGTTTACAATAGAAAAGTTATTTTAAATTGTAGTAATATTTCACAGTATTGATGCTTTTACTGTATTCATGTACATATACAGTAAAAGCATAAACGCATGGTGAACATAAGAGACATTTTTCAAAAATATTTAAACAGTTTCAAATGGTAGTAGACCAATATAACAATACATCATATAAAAACAGCAACAAATTTAACTAGTTTTATGACAACGCCTTTCTCGGTTTTAGAAAAATTGCTGATCTGATCTTCACAAGGAGGGAATTGTGATCATCACCTTTGTGTGCTTAACCTCAGGTTGCACCAGAATAATTGTTTCTGCCATAATGCTGCGTTCATGTTGTGTTAAAATTAGCGCAATTACAAGCTGACAACTTGAGATTCTACTCTGAGCTGAGCATGATTTGTTTCTATGGTAACCCTCATAATGCCGAAAAGGTTCCATGTGTGGTTGTGTTGTTGGTGACTGCAAAATATTTAATCACTACATTCATTCACCTCTATGCTTTTGAAAAATAAGAACAAAAAAGTGTAACACTGCAAAATAGCATGTAAAAAAGAAATATGTATATGGATGTATGTAAACATTTAATTGTTGAAGATGCTGCCATTTTCCATAAAGTGAGAAAAGTCAATGCTTTCATAAAATGTAGTTTCCAATATGTAAACACAACTTTGAATGTTTTTTTTCTAGTCAAAAACTTTTCTAGTCTAATTTCACTGTTCCTTGCTATGGTAACATCATCAAATTTCCCCGGTCATGTGGTGATAAATATATTTTCTAAATGGTCCTTTACCTGTGGCTAAGCCTTATAGCCAGTCTGTAAGAAATTCTCATTTCAGAGGCCCCGTCTGACCCTAAAAATTTACAGCTCCTGTTGCCGCCAGCTTGTCAACAGGGTGCTAAAAAACATGGGGTTTGAGAGGTTGCAGCTTGTTTGAGCACACTGCCCAGCACTTCAGCAACTGGTGGAGCTGCAAAGAGAGGAAAGGCAGGGAGAGAAAGTAATCAGAAGGTGAGAGCATTTATTACCACTGGCTTTTAACTGACTCTCCACTGGCAGAGTCCCAAAATTGAAGCCATTTTTCTCATGTGCTTTCTCCCATTCTTGATTAAGACAGGCAATATGTCTCAAACTCCGCTGTCTTGAACTTCTGACAAATAGCATCTTTTCTTCTTCTCCTGTGATGAAGCCATTAAAGCATCTGACCATCTTATCTCCGTCTGAGCTAAGCTGTCATGATTGGTGTGTGGAAATCTCTCAAGCTGAAATTTATGGGATCTGTTTGGCTCTGGTGTTTACATTTTATATATATATATTAATGATGTCATAATAAGGAGAAAATCAAATTTGAGGTAATTTTTCTCTACTATTTCACACTAGAAAGCATTAACAGTATGTAACATGCAGAGCATTAATTGACAATTATAGTGTTTATATAATAAATGTGTGTGACAAAGCTTGGTTAGCTAGTTTTATTGATTCTGAGCATAGTGTTCATAGTACATCCATAAAAAAACTAAATTTTGGCCCTTGTTTACAATGAAAAGGTCATGAATTGCTATTTAAAGGACAGCAATAACTATTTGCCTTTGTTCATCTTTTTTAAAGGCCTATAAAATGAACAGTAATTTTTTACAGCCCCCCAAATGACTTTAAAACCTCTATTAAACCACCAAATAGGATGAAAGATTGATTGTCTTCTGTCCACTGCCTTGCCACATTGTTTTATGTATTACTTTTTTTACACTATTTAAAATTTTACAAGCAATGTCTTGTGGCTTTGCTGTTGAAATAGTACGCTGTACGAAAACCATGTTAAATTATACAGCAGTATGATTCGTGTTGGTTTGTGTTGCTTTTGTTTTAGCACTTCTTTCATACACAGGAACCTTGAATTAAGGTGCATTTCTATGAATTGGCCCTCAAGTGCACTAACTTATTTTTTACAGCAGGTTATTTTTAAAATAGGTGAGCTGTGTGACTGTTTGCCAGGCTAGACGGCTGAGTTTTTCTGCTGTGCTTGTCCTTTTCCTTGAGAGGGTGGTCAGCTTGTGGAAATCTCTCTCTACGGAGTGCAAGTTGCAGAACTCAGGAGAAAAAAAGAAACACCTTCAGGAGGTCGTTAATTGAGTTTTTTTCTTCACTAGGTCAGCTGGCAGAGTCCTGAGAGCAGTTGAGTCCTGGCAGTGCCCCAGGGCCGTGTCCTGAGCTCATCAGTAAAACAGGCTACTGCTGTATGCCAACCGGAATGTCAAATCAGCATTCCTTCCACGCCGGCACATTTTCATAGTCTTAAGAGATTACATGGACGGCTGGCTTTCACTTTGGTCTGCGGGAGTGGATCTTCCACTGTAATTAATGAAATCACTGCAAAAGTTTTTGTTTAAATGGGTAGTTCTCGTGGGTCAGGGCCCTGAGGGCTTGTGTTTCTGCCCTCTGTAATGGGGGGTAATTGGGCCTTAGATGTGCACAAGGAAGAGGTCGTTATTCTCTCTATCCTCACATCCTTTTAACTGGTTAGAGCCATTTATTTATTTTCAATGATGCACTACCTATATAAAGCTAGGGGTGCTCCAGCTAATTTATTGTTGTTTATTCCTGTTGCGTTATAGCTGCCGTTAAATTCAGAAACTAACAAGATGATGATAATCAGGCCTGTTTCTTGCACCTCACGTCTGATGCAATTGACGCATATTTGTTTCAGCTGAATTTACACTGCATGCACCCCTTTTTGAAAACACTTATGACTAAATCCGGATGACTAAGCAGTTTTGCATAAAGTTGAGTATTGCTAAATTTTTTGATGCTCTTATTGATTGCTGCTCTCTGCTGTCAATCCTGCAATCCCTAACATGAGCCTGCCACTCAGCTCATATAGATAATTGATTGAAAATGATTGCTTGCTTTAGTGCTAGTAGACACGTATGGTCATTGTGGTGTGGTGAGGCACATTGGGTTGCGCTGACTGTGAACTTGAAAAACATTCAATCTAAAATTGCTCTTATGATAGGAAAATTGCTGTTGAGGTCCTATATTAGTGCTCTGACTATTTATAGTAACATTTAAAGCAAGGTGTGCAGTTTTTTCGAGGCTAGCAATAGCAAGCTTGCTTTGAAAGCATCTCTCCAAAGCCACGCCTCCTCCAAAACACATGAATGCGCACAGCCTGATCAGAGTCTGCAAACCATCAGTTTTCTTGTAAATTTAAAAACATAAAAGTAGTTGCATTTTAGCTGCTGTTAATGTTGAACTAATTCCAAAAGGTACACAAATAATAAACTACGTAAGCTGGATAGTTCAAAACAATAACAAATACAAATCAAACCATGTAATTAGGAACTGTAAAAGCTCTGCTGTTTGTCTGCCATTCTTGCTCAATGTCTACAACTCTGCATAGTCTCATGTAAAACCTGATATATATCAGGATGTGAAGAGATTTTTAGCCAGTATAACAAAATTTTTTTTGAAAAACATTACCTGTCCTTCTTTTTTTTTAAGCAGTATGTTCAGTGGTTATTTTTTGGTGTGAAATTGATATTAAAAATCATGAAATTACACTGTTATCTGCTTAATATACTACAGTATTTTTGGTATTGTGACAGCCCTATTTTCTTATTAAAAAGATAAATCATATGTATTTTAAAGAGAATCTTCACTTTTTGGCATTTTACGATAGGGTCATCTAGGATCTATGTAAATGAAAATGTTGAAGGGTGATATATTTTCCTTTTGCCTTGATGTTCCTGACAGACTTGAAGCGTTGGAGTGTTTTAGCACTCAGCCCAGCTCCAGCTCCCTTCTCGGCAGGATTCAGTCTTGGCACTCTGCACTGTATCAACACTCTGTGTGTTTCCTCAACCTTGAGGCTGGAACGCCAGAGGGCCAGTGCAAACAAACTGATACACTTGTGCCAAAATCAAGCCTTTCAAGCTAAAGGGAAGGTTGTAAGGCTGCTGGTGCTTTACTAACACACCGCCCCAAATTCCTGAGCCCTTGAAAATGGCACTCATGGCTTAACTTCATTAGTGGGTTTAGATTTAATTACACCTCATTAAGCCTCTTTTTTTAGCAGCTTACAAATATTTAATCAATTTTGAGGTGTTGCGTAGCAAGAGTTTTGTTGAAAGAATGGGAAATTCTCCCAGGCTTGGTTTAGATTTGTATCTGGGAATTGTAGTGCCTAGGGCTGCTGTCAGTTAATGTGGAAGGTTTTTAATCTACAATGTTGGGCAAGGGAAACAGATGTTGGATGTCTCTTCAGCTTATAAGTCAATGTGAATTTTCATTTGCAACCCATTTTTTCTTTCACTGCTATTTAAGAGTGAAACAGGATATGCAACTTGATTTTATCCAATTATTTATCTGGGAATTGAGTGGATCATGAAAAGTGGCCGTTGCATACCCCAATGAAGTCTTGCTAAAACAATGGATATCAATATTAGCTATTTGAAATAGCTATTTGCCATTATCCAACACTCCACATGGTGATGTCAGAAGTTGTTTTTTTTAAATTCATATATTTAATAGTGCTGTCAAATGATTAATCGTGATTAATCGCATCCAACATACACATATTTGTGTTTACATAAAATATGTGTGTGTGGTGCATACATACACACATACATGTATTTATTTAAGAAATATTTACAATATAGACAAGCATTGTATATATTTATTATATAAACACAAACCTTATTTTGGATGCCATTAATGATTTGACAGCACTAATATTTAATCATATATAATAATTAAATTGTATTCATATTTTTGTGGAAACTCCGATACATTTTTTCAGTAGGCCTATTCTTTAAGAAATAGAAAAATTAAAAAGAACAGCATTTATTTGAAATGGAAATATTTGTAACATTATAAATGTCTTTACTGTCACTTTTGATCAATTTAATACATTGTTGCTGTATAAAAGTATTAATTAAACAAAAAATATATTTTAACAAATGATATACAGTATTATTCATACACTAGCTCCCTTTTTCTTTTTGTTCTTACTCCTCCTCTTTCTATTTTAGGATGTGTTTGGATGCTCGGGACCCTTACTGTGGTTGGGACCGAAAGCAGCGCCGCTGCACCACCATAGAGGACAGCTCCAACATGAGCCAGTGGTTCCAGAACATCACTGCCTGCCCGGTAAGGACCAGCCATTTAAAGAGTCCACCACACTCACTGCTTCATGCATGACTGATGTTTCGACACATGTCCGCCGTCTCCATAGCTCTCAGTCAGTCTCCCACTGCAGCTTTGAAATCTGTGTTGCGTGAAAGGTGCTATGCCGCATGATTGATAACATCACTTGAGGCAGCTGCTTTGTGGTCGTTATTTTTTAGGACTGAGATTCTGCACGCACCCAACCTTCAAATTTGCACGTTTTTTTTCTCATTAATTCCAGCTGAGGAACCAAACCGCAGATGGCGCATACGGGCCCTGGGCTCCATGGCAACCCTGTAGCCATGATGACGGCGAAGGCACCAGTACGTGTCTTTGTCGATCGCGAGCATGCGATAGCCCGTCCCCTCGCTGCGGAGGTAAAAACTGTGAGGGTCCCACCATTGAGGTGTCCAACTGTTCAAGGCAAGTAAAAAGTGTTTTTTTTTTTTTTTGTCTGCTGCTATCCTGCATCCAAGGTGCTGAAAGTGAATAGTGTTTTTCGCAGAAGTGGCAGTTCTCTCATCACGCAAGAATCACTGCAGGAACTGAGCACTTTAGCAAATTGAGAACGTTTCCCAATCAAAATTCCTTACCAAAGCTGTCCTCTTTCTCTTCCATCACGCCACATTAGCCTTATCAAATGCAGCAGTGCAGCTTAGAAAAAAAGTATTTCTGTATCCCAACTGAGAATATGGGCTCTTACCCATCACTTCTTGCCAAGATTCATTGATGCTCACTGTTTTTTTTTTTCTTTCTTTTTCTGCAGGAATGGAGGATGGACACCCTGGTCATCCTGGGGCCAGTGCAGCACAAGTTGTGAGATTGGGTTTGAAGTCCGCCAGCGATCCTGTAACAATCCTTCGCCCAGGCATGGCGGCCGCGTGTGTGTGGGGCAAAGCAGAGAACAGAGGTAAGAACAATCTTTCACTTTAAAAAAAAAATAAAAATCACAACTTGAAAAATATCAATTTTAATTAGATATTCATCAGTTATGTAATATACAGATTAGGTAATATAATTGAGCCTCAAATTAGATTTGATTAGCTCTCACACGAGGAAGATTTTTTTTTTTATGGACCCCCTGAGATCCACTTAGAATAATTGTCAAAGTCATTATTTTGTTTTATATTTCAATTTTCACCCTTTGAAAAAAAAAAAAAGGCCACAAGAGCAAGACTGACATTATTTTCCCATTGTTTGCTCTAAACTGTATTCTATTACTTTTTTTCATTAAAATAAATGTTCATATTGACCTATAAAAACACAACAAAAAATACTCCATATGACTATATTCCAAGTCTTCTGACATTATGTAATGATGAGATGACTGAAATTTTTACATTTATGCAATTACCAGATGCTTGACAAAACGTGACTTACAATAGAGAAACAAAAGCAATTCATCACAGAGCCAACAATATTCATAATATACAATTATGTCAGGTTTACTAGACAACTAGATAAGGAAGAAAGCTAGAGAAAAGGAGAAATGCAGAGAGTAAAAAGATGATTTAATGTGTGTATGTGTGTGGTCCTGGTAAACGCTACATTACGGGGACAAAATGTCCCCACAAAAACGGCAATATCTGAAATTTTTTGGTCCCCTTGAGGAAAAAAGCTTATAAATCAGACTAAGTGATGTTTTTTAAAAATTTACAAATGCACAAATGCAGAACGTTTTCTGTGATGGATACTGTTGGTTTAATGGTAGGGTATTTATTTAAGAAATATTTACAATATAGACAAGCATTGTATATATTTATTATATAAACACAAACTTTTTTTTTGGATGCGATTAATCATTTGACAGCACTGATATTTAATCATATATAATAATTAAATTGTATTCATATTTTTGTGGAAACTCTGATACATTTTTTCAGTAGGCCTATTCTTTAAGAAATAGAAAAATTAAAAAGAACAGCATTTATTTGAAATGGAAATATTTGTAACATTATAAATGTCTTTACTGTCACTTTTGATCAATTTAATACATTGCTGTATAAAAGTATTAATTAAACAAAAAATATATTTTAACAAATTATATACAGTATTATTCATATGTCAGGTTTACTAGACAACTAGATAAGGAAGAAAGCTAGAGAAAAGGAGAAATGCAGAGAGTAAAAAGATGATTTAATGTGTGTGTGTGTGAACAGCAATATCCGAAATTTTTTGGTCCCCTTGAGGAAAAAAGCTTATAAATCAGACTAAGTGATGTTTTTTAAAAATGTACAAATGCACAAATGCAGAACGTTTTCTGTGATGGATACTGTTGGTTTAATGGTAGGGTATTTATTTAAGAAATATTTACAGTATAGACAAGCATTGTATATATTTATTATATAAACACAAACTTTTTTTTTGGATGCGATTAATCATTTGACAGCACTGATATTTAATCATATATAATAATTAAATTGTATTCATATTTTTGTGGAAACTCTGATACATTTTTTCAGTAGGCCTATTCTTTAAGAAATAGAAAAATTAAAAAGAACAGCATTTATTTGAAATGGAAATATTTGTAACATTATAAATGTCTTTACTGTCACTTTTGATCAATTTAATACATTGCTGTATAAAAGTATTAATTAAACAAAAAATATATTTTAACAAATTATATACAGTATTATTCATATGTCAGGTTTACTAGACAACTAGATAAGGAAGAAAGCTAGAGAAAAGGAGAAATGCAGAGAGTAAAAAGATGATTTAATGTGTGTGTGTGTGAACAGCAATATCCAAAATTTTTTGGTCCCCTTGAGGAAAAAAGCTTATAAATCAGACTAAGTGATGTTTTTTAAAAATGTACAAATGCACAAATGCAGAACGTTTTCTGTGATGGATACTGTTGGTTTAATGGTAGGGGATTGAATATATAGTTCGTACAGTATAAAAATCATTATGTCTATGGAATGTCCCTATAAAACTTGAAAACCCAACAAGTGTGTGTATGTAAGTGCGTGTGCATTAAGTTAAATTCAAAATCATTATTATTTGATAATCTTTCACTCTGCTGCAACTGTTAAATCAAATGTGATGCAGGTTAGACGTTAATAACATTAAATGTCATAGGTTCAAGTTAAGTATCTCATGACCAAATGCAATGTTGTCAAACCTGTGGGAATTTTTCTTAATATATGACCCCTTTTAAACTAACATTTCTCTTGAGTTTTATCAACTCAGAGCAGACCAACTTATTATTCATGATATCAGTGAAAAAAATGTTTCTGCTCACCAGATTCTGCAATGAGAAGGTGTCATGCCCTCAGCCCATCTTCTGGTCATCATGGTCTCCCTGGTCCAAGTGCAGCTCAGATTGTGGGGGAGGGGTGCATTCACGCTCCAGGAACTGTGAGAATGGAAATAGCTGTCCAGGGTGTGCGCTGGTACGTACACCTGAAGTACAGTGGGTATGGAAAGTATTCAGACCCCCTTAAATTTTTCACTCTTTGTTATATTGCAGCCATTTGCTAAAATCATTTAAGTTCATTTTTTTTCCTCATTAATGTACACACAGCACCCCATATTGACAGAAAAACACAGAATTGTTGACATTTTTGCAGATTTATTAAAAAAGAAAAACTGAAATATCACATGGTCCTTAGTATTCAGACCCTTTGCTGTGACACTCATATATTTAACTCAGGTGCTGTCCATTTCTTCTGATCATCCTTGAGATGGCTCTACACATTCATTTGAGTCCAGCTGTGTTTGATTATACTGATTGGACTTGATTAGGAAAGCCACACACCTGTCGATATAAGACCTTACAGCTCAGAGTGCATGTCAGAGCAAATGAGAATCATGAGGTCAAAGGAACTGCCTGAAGAGCTCAGAGACAGAATTGTGGCAAGGCACAGATCTTGCCAAGGTTACAAAAAAATTTCTGCTGCACTTAAGGTTCCTAAGAGCACAGTGGCCTCCATAATCCTTAAATGGAAGACGTTTGGGATGACCAGAACCCTTCCTAGAGCTGGCCGTCAGGCCAAACTGTGCTATCGGGGGAGAAGAGCCTTGGTGAGAGAGGTAAAGAAGAACCCAAAGATCACTGTGGCTGAGCTCCAGAGATGCAGTCGGGAGATGGGAGAAAGTTGTAGAAAGTCAACCATCACTGCAGCCCTCCACCAGTCGGGGCTTTATGGCAGAGTGGCCCGACGGAAGCCTCTCCTCAGTGCAAGACACATGAAAGCCCGCATGGAGTTTGCTAAAAAACACCTGAAGGACTCCAAGATGGTGAGAAATAAGATTCTCTGGTCTGATGAGACCAAGATAGAACTTTTTGGCCTTAATTCTAAGCGGTATGTGTGGAGAAAACCAGGCACTGCTCATCACCTGTCCAATACAGTCCCAACAGTGAAGCATGGTGGTGGCAGCATCATGCTGTGGGGGTGTTTTTCAGCTGCAGGGACAGGACGACTGGTTGCAATCGAGGGAAAGATGAATGCGGCCAAGTACAGGGATATCCTGGACGAAAACCTTCTCCAGAGTGCTCAGGACCTCAGACTGGGCCGAAGGTTTACCTTCCAACAAGACAATGACCCTAAGCACACAGCTAAAATAACGAAGGAGTGGCTTCACAACAACTCCGTGACTGTTCTTGAATGGCCCAGCCAGAGCCCTGACTTAAACCCAATTGAGCATCTCTGGAGAGACCTAAAAATGGCTGTCCACCAACGTTTACCATCCAACCTGACAGAACTGGAGAGGATCTGCAAGGAGGAATGGCAGAGGATCCCCAAATCCAGGTGTGAAAAACTTGTTGCATCTTTCCCCAAAAGACTCATGGCTGTGTTAGATCAAAAGGGTGCTTCTACTAAATACTGAGCAAAGGGTCTGAATACTTAGGACCATGAGATATTTCAGTTTTTCTTTTTTAATAAATCTGCAAAAATGTCAACAATTCTGTGTTTTTCTGTCAATATGGGGTGCTGTGTGTACATTAATGAGGAAAAAAAATGAACTTCATTGATTTTAGCAAATGGCTGCAATATAACAAAGAGTGAAAAATTTAAGGGGGCCTGAATACTTTCCGTACCCACTGTACACACACTTACACACACACACACGCTGTAGCCTTGAAGCCTTCTGCTTGACCATGATAACCAAGCAGCTCTCCTCCCAGAAAGATATGTGTGACATACTGTAAAAGTGGAGCTTATCTGTGATTCAAGATAGACTGAGTGGCCTAGACAAATCTGCACAGTACACTGTTTCATTTTGAAGATTTATGCATTTCTAAAACTGTCAGTTACTTTCAGCTGATCATTTACACTGCCTGCCAGCGGCCTCATTCATCATCTTCAAAATGAGAAATAAATAAAACTAATTATTCATATGTTAATATATATATATATATATATATATA